>QNTS01006813.1:41583-56405 GCA_003317085.1 Hucho hucho
GCTGTGTGTGTGTGTGTGTGTGTGTGTGTGTGTGTGTGTGTGTGTGTGTGTGTGTGTGTGTGTGTGTGTGGCCAGTATGGGCGTGATGGGGTCTGACAGGCCCGAAGATTGGAGGAGACCCTCTGCCAGTCAGCCTCCCAGCAGATTGCTTCTGACCTACCACTATCTAGAGGGGCTGTGTGTGTGTGTTTGTGTGTGTGTGTTTGTGATTGTGTGTCTTCAGAATATTGGAATGGTTCCAAGTTTAGGAAAAATGTATGGCTTTGAAATCTAATCTCAGGACTCCAAACAATGTTCTATCCCAGGGGTATCCAGAGCCTCCTGGTTTTCTGTTCTACCTGATAATTAATTGCACACACCTGGTGTCCCAGGTCTAAATCAGTCCCAGATTAGAGGGGAACAATGAAAAAACGCAGTGGATCTGGCTAGGTCAAGAGTTGAGCTTTAGGGTTCTATCCTATTGTTAGAATACAAACGTCTACTGCATGGTTCCCAAACTCAGTCCAAATATAACTGGGCCTGTTGTAACTGCCAATTATACTCTCCTGCTGCAAAAAATAATTGTGAAGTGTACTTTAGTATTATATTGTATTATTTGGACTGGAATGCCTGTGGCACACACACACATACACACACACACATAGTACTACTATCTGGAGTCTGATGATACAAACTGTTCTCAAATCGTCACTACACTTCAGGCCATATCAAATCACTGTAGCCACTGGCAGGGCAGTGTGATTGGAGAGCGGTGTGATTGGAGGGCAGTGTGATTGCACGGCAGTGTGATTGGACGGCAGTGTGATTGGACATTTAGAGCAGCTCAATAAGTGGCCCTCTCGCCTCAGGCCTTTGTGTCTTAATAAAAATCTGTCCTTTTTTATCTTTTGAACTGTGCTGCATGCACCATAATAACACCTTGGTGGTGCTCTAACAAGCTGTTTTGTTACAATATGAATTAGGCAACATAATGGGGTGCCATCTGCGATTGCAATCAGGACTTTTTTGTGGACTTCCGTGATGTCTGAGTGTTGTACTGAAAGTCATTCTCGCTCAGCCGCTTTTCCAAATGGCACCATATTCCCTTTATAGTGCACTACCTACAGTATGGGCCCTGGTCAAAAGTACTACCCTATAAAGGGTGCCATTTGAGCCGCATCCAGTGCTACCAAATGATCAATCAATCAATCAATCAAATGTATTTATAAAGCCCTTCTTATATCAGCTGATGTCACAGAGTGCTGTACAGAAACCCAGCCTAAAACCCCAAACAGAAAGCAATGCAGGTGTAAAAGCACAGTGGTTAGGAAAAACTCCCTAGAAAGGCCAGAACCTAGGAAGAAACTTAGAGAGGAACCAGGCTGTGAGGGGTGGCCAGTCCTCTTCTGGCTGTGCCGGGTGCAGATTATAACAGAACATGGACAAGGTTTTAAAATGTTCATAGAACAGGCAGAACAGTTGAAACTGGAGAAGCAGCACGGCCAGGTGGACTGGGTAGGCCTTGAGGAATGGTCCTAATGCTCAGGTCCTCCAAGATAGAGAGAGAGAGAAAGAAAGAAAGAAAGAAAGAAAGAAAGAAAGAAAGAAAGAAAGAAAGAAAGAAAGAAAGAAAGAGAAAAAGAGAGATAATTAGAGAGAGCATACATAAATTCACACAGGACACCGGATAAGAGAGGAGAAATACTCCAGATACAACAGACGGACTCTAGCCCCCCGACACATAAACTACTGCAGCATAAATACTGGAGGCTGAGACAGGAGGGGTCGGGAGACACTATGGCCCCGTCCGACGATACCCCCGGACAGGGCCAAACAGGCAGGATATAACCCCACCCACTCTGCCGAAGCACAGCCCCCACACCACTAGAGGGATATCTCCAACCACCAGTTCAGAAACCATATTTAGTGTTTTATATAACTTGCACTTTAGGCGGTACCGGAGCGACAAGTCTCGGTCCAAGAAGCTTCTAAACAGCTTCTACCCCCAAGCTATAAGACTCCTGAACATCTAGTCAAATGGCCACCCAGACTATTCACATTGCCCCCCCTCTCCACACCACTGCCACTCTCTGTTGTCATCTATGCATAGTCACTTTAATTAACTACATACATGTACATACTACCTCAACTAACCGGTGCCCCCGTACATTGACTCTGTACCGGCACCCCCCTGTAAATGTTGTTATTTTTTACTGCTCCTCTTTAATTACCTGTTACTTCATCTCGTATTCTTATCTGTATTTTTTGGTTAGGGGCTCGTAAGTAAGCATTTCACTGTAAGACCTACACCTGTTGTATTCGGCGCATGTGACTAATACAATGTGATTTGATTTGATTTTAACAATGGTTTCTGAACTGACAGTGACTACAGGGCAAAACAGATCAAGAGGCGGCAGGTAGCCTGGCGGGTAAGAGTGTTGGGCCAGTATCTGAAAGGTTGCTGGATCAAATTCCTGAGCCGACAAGGTAAAAATCTGCAGTTCTGTCCTTGAGCAAGGCAATTAACCCCAAACAACAGCTGCTCCCCAGACATGGATGTTGATTAAGGCAGCCCTCTGCACCTCTCTGATTCAGAGGGGTTGTGTTAAATGTGGAAAACACATTTCAGTTGAATGCATTCACTTGTATAACTGACTAGATTTCTTCTTTTCCAAAAGTACAAGGCTAGCCACTCAACCATTAAAGGATTAAGACTTGCTGCCACTGTAATCTGCCCCCTATTTAAATGTAATTGTTAGGGAACCACTACCAAATCAAATCAAATCAAATTTTATTGGTCACATACACATGGTTAGCAGATGTTAATGCGAGTGTAGCGAAATGCTTGCGCTTCTAGTTCCGACCATGCAGTAGTCTCTTACAAGTAGTCTAACAATTTCACAACAACTACCTTGTACACACAAGTGTAAAGGAATGAATACAAGTATGTACATATAAATATATGGATGAGCGATGGCCGAACGGCATAGGCAAGATGCAGTAGATGGTATAGAGTACAGTATATACATATGATATGAGTAATGTAGGGTATGTAAACATTATATAAAGTGGCGTTGTTTAAAGTGGCTAGTGATATATTTATTACATCCAATTTTTTATTATTAAAGTGGCTAGAGATTTGAGTCAGTATGTTGGCAGCAGCCACTCAATGTTAGTGATGGCTGTTTAACAGTCTGATGGCCTTGAGATAGAAGCTGTTTTTCAGTCTCTTGGTCTCAGCTTTGATGCACCTGTACTGACCTCGCCTTCTGGATGATAGCGGGCTGAACAGGCAACCACCCGAGGCAGTGGCTCGGGTGGTTGTTGTCCTTGATGATCTTTTTGGCCTTCCTGTGACATCGGGTGTTGTAGGTGTCCTGGAGGGCAGGTAGTTTACCGCCGGTGATGCGTTGTGCGGACCGCACTACCCTATGGAGAGCCTTACGGTTGTGGGCGGAGAAGTTGCCGTACCAGGCGGCGATACAGCCCGACAGGATGCTCTCGATTGTGCATCTGTAGAAGTTTGTGAATTTGTGTTACAAGCCGAATTTCTTCAGCCTCCTGAGGTTGAAGAGACACTGTTGCGCATTCTTCAACAACGCTGTCTGTGTGGGTGGACCATTTCAGTTTGTCCGTGATTTGTACGCCGAGGAACTTAAAACTTTTCACCTTCTCCACTACTGTCCCGTCGATGTGGATAAGGGGGTGCTCCCTCTGCTGTTTCCTGAAGTCCACGGTCATCTCCTTTGTTTTGTTGACGTTGAGTGAGAGGTTATTTTCCTGACACCACACTCTGAGGGCCCTCACCTCCTCCCTGTAGGCCATCTTGTCGTTGTTGGTAATCAAGCATACCACTGTAGTGTCGTCTGCAAACCTGATGATTGAGTTGGAGGCGTGCTTGGCCACGCAGTCATGGGTGAACAGGGAGTACAGGAGAGGGCTGAGAACGCACCCTTGTGGGGCCCCATGCAACCATTATTGTTCAAAATCTTTTTGGCACTCCCACAATGCACCATAATTGTACAGTTGTAATTCTACAGTTTATACAGTATCATGCTGTTGATTAATACAGTAAGTTACTGATCAAATTCCAAAAATGGCTTAACAGTGTGCGTTATGTGTATTTGTGTCACAACGTAGGAGTGGTGGGTGCGAAGTCAGGCGCAGAGAGCAGAGGATCAAGGAATAACCGTCTTTAATTCGGTGCGTAATAATAATGCCAAAACACAACAGACGCACTAAAACAAAGGCGGCCCAAAACAGGACACCGAACACAGCAAGTAACACAACACAACCGAACGTCCACCAACAAACAGAGAACAAGCCCGCACAAAAGGAGGCGGGCCTAACCGGCTTAAATAGCCCTAACCAAAAAACACAAACATGGCACAGGTGCAACCAATACAGAATAAACAATGGAAAGGAAAAGGGGATCGGTGGCAGCTAGTAGGCCGGTGACGACGACCCCTCGAACGCCGCCCGAACAGGCAGAGGAGCCACCTTCGGTGGAAGTCGTGACAATTTGGATATTTTTGTACCCCAGGGAACAATACCGTACCCTTAGAGTGTGGAGCAGAACCCAAACACACATTCTGTAGCACAACACAAATATAAAGATACATACTTTTCACTCTGGACTGTCTCCACTTTGGAGAATGCAAAGTGAAGACAAACTCAAAACCATATACTCTCTTTTGTTGTCTGGTCCTTTGTGCTGGGATATATCATGGTCAAATCACTTTGTATCAGTTTATATCACTGTATAATTATACCTGCACCTGGAGGCACCAACTGCCTTTTCTATGTGTTAGGATTATGGTTATGATATAGGGTGTGTTCGTAGATTCACTCTGGCTATCTACTCCGATTTCAGATCACTCTCCACTGAGTGTGCCAGACTGCAGAATAACTGATGAATTTACAAACACCCAACACCTGTTGAATATGACCGGTGTCAATAAACGTCTGCAAAAAAGCGTAATTAAATTATTGCCAGCAGCACAGTTACAGTCACCAACACTCTAGATAACATGAAAACAGCCGAATCAGCTCTGCTAGGGCAAGTAAAATGGTCAGAGTGAGGTATTCTCTTATTTGTGTCTGGAATTAGCTAGCAAGCTATCCAACGTTAGCCAGTTAGCTTGGGTGCTTGACTTCTGACAGTGAGGTCAGAACGCTAGGATCAACCCTACTCCTTGGCCAGAGCATCCAGTGTACGCTCTTAACACTATGAGAGCTGGAGTGCACTCTGGCACTCCAGATTGAATTTATGGACACACCCATAGACACTGAGTTATGATGGTATGACACCATACACATTCCATTAGTTTTAACCCTGTCACGCCCTGTCAATGTCATCATAGAATTTTGTTCTTAAATGATATTGTAAATTGGAATGGTAGAGTTATGGCCTTCATGGAGTTATCAGAATTGTACGGGAATTGAATTGTACTTCTCAATCCAAGACTACAACAAGTGAACAACCAATTGATTACAGCATCACCCCAAAAATGGAGGAGGCAGGTGGTAGCGGGAGGAGGTAGGGAACTGGTCTGTCTGCCCAATATAAAGGATCAAAACTGGCGGAGGAATAAAAATAGCATAAATAGGAAAGTATACCAGTTTCATATGAGGACCAGGATGTTGACAACTGTGCCATACAGATTGCAAAATAGTTGGGAAGAGATTTTTGATGTACCGATTCCATGGTTCAGGGTGTATGAGTTGATATATAAAACATCGCAAGATTCAAGACTTCATGCTTTTCAGCTAAAATTATTATATAGAATTCTTGCCACCAACAAAATGTTGAATATTTGGGGCATAAAATCATCGAAGCTCTGCAGATTTTGTTGTGAGGATACAGAATCAATAGACCATTTATTTTTGTATTGCCCTCAGGTAGCCTGTTTCTGGTCTCAGGTTCAGGAATGGCTGAAAATGCATAGCATTGATCTAAAATTGACCCTAGAAATAGTACTGTTAGGAGATCTGGAGAGACCGGGTCAGTCAATTACTAATATACTAAAACTCTTAGTAAAAGTATTTATCTTCAACTCGCAATCTGTGGATTCTATTCGATTAGATAGATTGAAATTGTACGCTAAGCATCACAGCATAGTTGAAAGATATATGTTGCATAGAAATCCGAAGAGGGTGGCCAGCAGAGATAGGTGGGATGGGCTGAGAGAAGCTGAGGGTTGGGATGTGAAATTGGAGACAAGTGGGAGTGGAGTTGCTGTGCAGGAGATAGAATGATGGTCAAAGATAAAAGTAAAAAATGTAATCAAACTAAAACATAATAAAAAGTATGTTTGAATGACATTGAGGGGCAGTGTTTTTACAGCCAATGCCGGTTTGCCTGAGGCTGATGACGTGCAGGTGTATGTACACATGCATATACACACACTCTCATTCAAATACACACATACACGGACACACACACATGTAATAGTGCCAGACATGCACTCAAACATATACAGTTGGCATTGCTGTTATGATTTTAGTTGTCCTTGATGTCCTTAGTTTTTTTGTATTTACAAAAAAAGTATAATTGCATTGTTGTTTGCTGTTTTTCTTCTGTCTTTTTTCTCTTTAGTTTCTTGGTTGTTGGTGCATTGGGGGGTTCTTTTTTTTTCTGGGGGGGGCTGTTGGAGGGTTCTCAGATGGTTGAGAGACAGCTATTGGGGAACTGTGGGGGGATCTTGGAGGACAGGTACATTAGAGTGTCTAGTTTGAGAAACAGACACCTCACAAGTCCTCAACTGGCAGCTTCATTAAATAGTACCCGCAAAACACCAGTCTCAACGTCAACAGTGAAGAGGCGACTCTGGGATGCTGGCCTTCTAGGCAGAGTTCCTCTGTCCAGTGTCTGTGTTCTTTTGCCCATCTTAATCTTTTCTTTTTGTTGGCCAGTCTGAGATATGGCTTTTACTTTGCAACTCTGCCTAGAAGGCCAGCCTCTTCACTGTTGACGTTGAGACTGGTGTTTTGCGGGGACTATTTAATGAAGCTGCCAGTTGAGGACTTGTGAGGTGTCTGTTTCTCAAACTAGACACTCTAATGTACTTGTCCTCTTGCTCAGTTGTGCACCGGGGCCTCCCACTCCTCTTTCTATTCTGGTTAGAGCCAGTGTGCGCTGTTCTGTGAAGGGAGTAGTACATAGCGTTGTACGAGATCTTCAGTTTCTTGACAATTTCTCGCATAAAATAGTCTTAATTTCTCAGAAGAAGAATAGACTGACAAGTTTCAGAAGAAAGGTCTTTGTTTCTGGCCATTTTGAGCCTGTACTTGAACCCACAAATGCTGATGCTCCAGATACTCAACTAGTCTAAAGAAGGCCAGTTTAATTGTTTTTTTAATCAGGACAACAGTTTTCAGCTGTGCTAAGATGATTGTAAAAGGGTTTTCTAATGATCAATTAGCCTTTTAAAATGATAAACTTGGATTAGCTAACACAACTTGCCATTGGAACACAGGAGTGATGGTAGCTGATAATGGGCCTCTGTAGGCCTATGTAGATATTCCATAAAAAAATCTGCCGTTTCCAGCTAGAATAGTCATGGGATGGTAGGGTAGCCTAGTGGTTAGAGTGTTGGACTAGTAACTGGAAGGTTGCAAGTTCAAATCCCTGAGCTGACAAGGTAAAAATTGTTCTTAACTCTTTAGGCATCATCAGCAGTGGTGATGGTTTTGGAGAGTCTGGCGTGCCCAAAGTAAAATGCCTGCCACTCAGGCCCAGAAACTAGGATATGCACATAATCAGTACTATTGGATAGTACACTCTGAAGTTTCTAAAACTGTTAAATGATATAGCAGGCGAAAACCTGAGGAATTTCTGTCCAGATTCTTTTTTTTTTTTGACATTTCCTCCGTTTGATAGGCTTCCTATTGAAATCCATGTATAATAGCTCCCAGATTGCAGTACCTATGGCTTCCACTAGATGTCAACAGTCTCTGGACAGTGTTTGGAGGATTTAGCATTGAACCGAACCGTACAGAAGATGAAATACTGAAGGCACCTCGGATGTCAATAACTTTTCCTGGGCACGAGACCGTGAGCACGCCCCACTTTATTTTCCTTTTATATTGTTTAGGATATCATCCGTGTAAAATATAATCCGTAATATTCATAAAAGGATACCTAAGGATGCATTATAAATGATGTTTGATTTGTTTGGGTATAATTTGGGTATAATTTGAACGCTTTCTCTTCACTGTACAACGGGCGACTCGACGGTGGATTTTCTGAACATAACGCGCCAACCAAACGGAGATTTATGGATATAATAAATGACTTTTTCTAACAAAAGAACCATTGGATGTCTTCCTTGGACACTTGGGATGCCCTCAGCAGAAGTTCTTCAAAAGGTAAGTGATTTATTTTAGCTCTTATATGGGATTTGTGTGACCCGTGCTGGTTATGAATTTATGCTAATTCATAAATATGAGAGGTGCTATCCTCAAACAATCAAATGTTGTGCTTTCACCGTAAAGCCTTTTTGAAATCTGACAACGCTGTGATATTGCCAAGAATCATAGCTTTTGATGACTATGCAACACTTGTATATTGATGAATGTTTAATAATTCAACTTTTGGATTTAGAATTTGGCGCCTTACATTTCACCGGATAGTGTCGGGAATGATCCCTGACTTGCCTAGTAAAAAATTATAACATTAACAATGTCTACACTGTATTTCTGATCAATTTGATGATATTTTAATGAAAAAAACATGCTTTTCTTTCAAAAACAAGGACATTTCTAAGTGACCCCAAACTTTTGAATGGTGGTGTATATCTCATTCCCTATGGTCTCCCCCAGGAAGTCCCAATGCTTTTTTCATTCAACCACATTCCTTGGAAAAGCCCTTTCATAGATTCTAGTGGGCCTACTCAAGCAACATCACGGCGACTCAAGAAGAGATGCTTTCACACCATTATATATACATATATTTATATTCATTATATGTACAGTATATATATTTATATTCATTATGTAAGGGATAATGGAAAATAATGAACGTTGTGGACGGTGTTAATGAGCCAGAGACAATAAGGAGGCCTGTAGGATTGTTTCAAAAATGTGTAAATATTTGTATGAATATAACAAGATTCAACAACTGAGACATAAACTGAACAAGTTCCACAGACATGTGACTAACATAAATTGAATAATGTGTCCCTGAACAAAGGGGGGGTCAAAATCAAAAGTAACACTCAGTATCTGGTGTGGCCACCAGCTGCAATAAGTACTGCAGTGCATCTCCTCCTCATGGACTGCACCAGATTTTCCAGTTCTTGCTGTGAGATGTTACCCCACTCTTCCACCAAGTCACCTGAAAGTTCCCTAAACTTTTTCTAGGTCAAGGTTTGTCTTTTCAGGAGAGGCTTTATTACTGACACTTTTAGTGAATTTGGTACACATGCAGAGGACAGGGAGCTGATTATTATGTTCAACATAGGAGGACCAAGCACAGGAAATAGCTCTTTCTAGTAGGCAGCTGGAAGGTTTAGAGGCCATGACTATTTTAGTGAATGTTTTGAGAGATAAAGGATAAAAAAANTAACTCTGTAATAACTCTGTAATAACTCTGTCATGGATTTAATTGAGGAACAGATGCTATATTTCCCATTGCTGCAAATCAGTTCTGTTTCTGCCTGCGAGGCAGCGTCTTCTGATCTAATGAGCTGGTGTTGGTTTTCCACTAGTACTGAAGCTAATGTCATGGTTAGCGCACGTGTGTGTGTGTCTGTGTGTGTGCGTGTGCGTGTGCTTGTCTGTTTGTGTCTGTGTGAGTGTTTGTATGCAACAGAAGGCTCAGGGACAACGACACATTTTTCATACAGTTACTACTCATGGGTGCTCAATTATAAATCCTCATTTAAGATGCCTAACAATCAGATCTAATCAACATAGCTTATGATCAAATGCATCAAAGAGCCCACTGGAGGGGAATCAATCCTCCTTATAGACTTTCCCAACAGAAATTACCAATTTCATTTCGATTATTTTTTTTCTTGAAATGTAAAAATGAATATCTATATCCGTTCATTCGCAGTAAAACACTTTATTTCTCTGATAGCAAGCACTTTATTTTTTATGAGTAACACCAGTGATTGTCTGCATCGCAAATGACCCTATATAGTGCACTACTTTTGATCAGGGTCCATAAGGCTCTGGTCAAAGGTAGTGGACTACATAGAGAATATGGTGCCATTTAGGACGCAGACATTGCTTTCCCGATGGGCTGGAAGCAATTTAATCAGTGTCTTAATTGATTCAGATGAGATTCAGTTGAAGGAGTTTCTATTGTAATTAGAAGTAGTAGAGTAGACACATCACCATCCGGATGAGAGGAGGTGCAGGCAGAGCGCTCGGGGCCCTAAATCATCCTTCTACAAAATGGCGGAACAGAGCTGAGAGGGAGCCAGTGACTCATCCTAAACCTTTATGGCTGGTAGGGAGAGGGAAACTGTCTGACACACCTGCTGGCCCAGTGGCCCTGTGAAATGGGATAGACTCCCACTGACATTATTAAAAGACAGTGTTTTAAAGGAGTTTTTTTATGGCCTCCCTCCCGACCGCATCGCTTTTCTCGTCCTTTGCTTTAGTATTAGTGAAAGGCAACATTTTGAATGAGGCTGTTGAGGGGAGGGTATCAAACAGCCCCCCCCCCCCCATCTCCACCAATCCCCACACAGCAGAGAAGAGAATATGAACAAGGGAAAAAGACAAGCTATAAAGTCTCTCTCCTCATAGACTTGTATTCTGTCTCCAGGGCCCTTGGCAAGCTACGCAACTATTTACATTTCACAGCTTTTATCAGACTTCAACCTCTCTCACCTTGTTTTCAGACACGCAGTATGTGGGTATCATTAAGTGGGTAAGGAAAACATATTTAGCATTTTGAGCTAGAAGACGTATCCTCCTCACCTTTAGACGTTTTTTCTATGAGGGTATTAGTCTACCCTTTAGAGGAAAAAGAAACGCACACCTATTTAGTCGAGGTGCTGGCTAGCGGAGTGGAAAACTTGAAAATAAAGGAGAGCCGCATACTCTAGGAGCTCAAATGCAAAAATATATATATATATATATATAAAAATCTTGAAAATACCCTGATGAAGACAGCTTGCCTGTCGAAACGTTGGACAATTTCTTTTGCATCTGAGCTCCTAGAGTGTGCTGCTCTCCTTTATTTTCATATTAGTCTACCCTTACCACTTTCATGGCCTATGTTACATCATCAATATTCGAGCTCTCTCTCTCTTCAGGAGGGTTTCTCTGATGATACACACTGTGGGCTCAGTGTCAATATTCTACTCTACCTGCCCACATCTACTAAAGAACTGTCTCATTATATTACCTGTTACCAGGGCTACGGGATGCATCCAATGGGCAGGGAGTGGGGCAGTGAGGGAGTGAGGGAGTGAGTGAGTGAGGGAATGAGGGAGTGAGTGAGCTTAGAGAAACCATATTAAATCAGAGCAACCTCAATGACTGGACCTCCTGCCTCCAGTGTGTGTGTGTGTGTGCTGGGGTCCGTGTGTGATAATCAGAAGGCTATTGACAAGGGATGTGCTTGGGCATTCGCTAGTCAAAGCCCTGGCTTAGAGTTCCCCTCTAAGCCATGAGAACACTGTCCACAGTCCATGGATAATTACCTGCCTGACTCGTTCTCCCAGCCAGGCACTCTGATATGCTGTGAAACACCCTGTGAGTGTGTGTGTGAGTGTGTGACAGACAGCTGACTGAACTGAAATAAGTACCTGTGTCACAGAGGACAGATCGCCTTGGTTTCATATTGGTTTTATCTTGGCAAACTGCATTCAAGAAGGAGGACGTCATAGAGGGTCTGTCCTAGTGGGCCTCTGAGGGTCCTCGGTAAGGGAGCCGTGGTGGACACAGGCACGCACACGTGTGTGTGCGATCTGATGTGTGTATGTGGACTAATGAATCTGTCAACCCAGAGTGCCAGTGGATCCTAGCCCACACACACGCACACTGTCGGTCTAATTAACAACTTAATTAGACCGTCTATAAACACACACCTCTACCTGCTGTTAGTGTTTACCCATGGGTTTAGTTGACTGTGTCTGTGCTCAGACCAGCTCCTCTCTCTGGGCTGTAGAGCTGCTGCTGGTCCTCCCGGTCTTCTCTCTCTACCAGCACTATTTTAATTGATACATCTTCCACCTTTTACCGTACGGGCTACTTCCAGGTCTGAATATACTTGACATAGCAGTGTGCCTATCTAACACTAGGGGTTTGCTCTGCACTTTACATATCTGCAGATTATTGTACAGTGTTATTCTCTCTATGATTGGCATGAGGAATGCACTCAGTAACCCAGTATTGGCATTTCTGTTTTCCTTGGCTTCCTTTCAGCGTCTGTTGACTGTTACTGTATTGTAATGACAAACACCCCAGCAGCTCATGTGCATTTGCCTAATTAGCATCCAGCTGTAGTGAGAGAGAGGGGGCCGGGGGGAGGGGGCTGGTGTTAATTGATTGTGGGCAATACAGTTGATTTGCAACTCAACCAAGCTAATAATGTGTTATTGATCGGTCCATTAAAATGAACAATATTACAAGGAGACCTAACCAGTGACTGTGAGGGCAGAAGTTGGTTGATGCTCTTACAGTTTTTCATCTACTTATGGTATTACGTCACTCAATGGTGACATTGTAAGAAGTGGTGAGGGTGGGTGATGATGGACTACAGGCTTCAGCCAGGCTGTACTCTCTCGTATATAACGTCTGCAAGAAATTACATTAACTACAGAGGAGGAGGTGTGTGGTACTGTTCAAGGCGGTCTAACAGAGTTTAGTGTTACGCGGTGCGGAGCAGGTGAACCAAAGAGCAGACTAGGAGACTGGGATAAGGTAACCAAGGTATTTATTGGGGGAAGATGGGGTGCAGGCCAGGGAAAGCTTGGGCGGGTTGCAGGGAGCCAGGTGCTGAGGCTGAGGCTGAGGCTGGAGCGAGGGGAGTTGCGGCTGGGTAAGCAGGTCCGGTAGAGTGGGGGGTCCAGGACAGGGTAGCAGGACTGACGAGACGTGGGACTGGAGACAGGGACCGGAGTCAGAGCGGACAGAACTGTAGCGGAGAGGAAAACAGCGTCAGGCAAGGGAAAACAGGCACAACACGAAAACAGGATCTATGCAGGAACAAACGGCTAAAACCGCCGACTGACTGAGCAGAGGCTACGATCTGGCAGGGCTGAGTATTTGTAGAGGTCTTGATTATGGAACATGTTGCAGCTGGTGGGGATCTGCTCTGCCTCCAGCACACCTGTCTTCGCCCACACAATCACACACACAGAGAGAAAGAGGGAGAAGCGGCAGGTTAGGGAGACGCAGGACGAGCAGTAGAGGGCGTGACAGGCGCAGATGTAAGTCTGGTGTGGCTAAACCAAGATGGCTGCCATACCAGACCTTTTTATATTTAACTAGGCAAGTCAGTTAAGAACAAATTCTTATTTACAATGACAACCTATCTCAGCCAAACCCAGACAACACTGGGCCAATTGTGCGCCGCCTTTTTGGACTCCAATCACAGCTAGCTGTAATGCAGCCTGGATTCAAACCAGGGACTGCAGTGACACCTCTTGCACTGAGATGCAGTGCCTTAGACCGCTGCGCCACTCGGGAGCACAATACAATTTGCAATCTTTCAAATACTTCTAGCGTTTGCTTTAGCCTGCCTGGAGTGCCAAGATGGGCGGGGTTTTCCATTTTGTGACTATTCTATTGGATTCATTGCAATAGGTACGCTCAATCAAGCCCAGCTAAAGTATTTGAACTTATTTCTAATCATGTTTGAACCCAGGTCTGTGCCATAATACCAAGGCTGCTTCAGCACTGTGAGTGGTGAGATGACTATCAGATATTCATGTGCGTCATCTACTCAAAACAATTTTTACAAAAAAAAAATCTCTGTGGAGTGCATTTTTCTTGTGTTAAGTACATTTCTATGAGCCATAGATTTGAAGCACACAGGGTTCTGGTACATTGACTGGTGGAAACTTGCACCCCATTGAACAATCCACCACCCTTTTATTCAATTTTCCAACATTAATCAGCCGTTAAATTAACTTCTGAGGTTTAATTGCGTACTTTGAATGATTATGGTGAGGTCAGAGGTAAGGTACTTGGCTCCTCATAGTCTCTCTCTCTCATATTTTGTACGCTTTATTCAGACAGTTGTGAAATCAGAGCGGAGATAAACAAGTGGGAGACTCAGAGTGGACAAGTGGTAGAAACAGGGTGGACAAGGAGGAAACAGGGTGGACAAGGGAGAGACTCAGGGTGGACGTGGGGATCAAACCCCAGTCTCCGGGATTGTACATATATGTCAAGAACCAGAAATATTACCACACAACCACAGGCTCTGCATGACATGCCTCCTCCTTTTTCCTAACTTCCTCTCTTTCTTCCCTTCTTTTCTCACAGTTGTATCCCAGAGGCCCACCTTGGCAGTTAGAGGAGAGGCTCCGCCCCATCACCATGATGGCAGCGTCGCCGCGGTACGCCACCCCCATGTCTGTGCCTGGCATGTTGCTCCTCCCCCTGCTCCTGCTGCCCCTCCCCATCGCGCTGTCCCAGAAACCCCTGCTCCTCTCCCTGCCCGCCCCCACGCCCGCTCCCCTGTACCTTTCCCGGCCGGAGTGCACCCGGAGAGAGCACCCTGTGGTAACCTTCCAAGGTAAGTCGTACTGGACACAATACTCATTACAGGACACGCATTTCTGGACATGGCTATTTATTCACATCCACACTGAAGGTCTCTTCTCTCACTACTGAATACAAACTGGAATATTTAAGCAATAAGGCCCGAGGGG
>QNTS01006814.1:4892-19043 GCA_003317085.1 Hucho hucho
TCTGTTATGGCCGGGGACCAGACATCTGTTATGGCCGGGGACCAGACATCTGTTATGGCCGGGGACCAGGGAACAGACATCTTTTATGGCCGGGGACCAGACATCTGTTATGGCCGGGGACCAGACATCTGTTATGGCCCGGGGACCAGACATCTGTTATGGCCGGGGACCAGACATCTGTTATGGCCCGGGGACCAGACATCTGTTATGGCCGGGGACCAGTCCTGAGAGAGAGAATGGTTTGGTTTTAATTGGTAACATTCAGTGAAGCTGTTTGAAGTCAAACTGTCCCACTGCTGTAACTGTCTCTCCTGGTAAGAGAATAGACCGATGGATGCATAAATATCAACATGTTCAAGATAACAGCACAAATCTATTGAAGACATGATCTTGTACTAGTAAGTATTCTTTTGGCCCGTGGGGCTACTTTCAGGACTACTGGCTAAAAAGTATAAAAAATTACCAGAGAATCCCTTTAATGTAGGATTTCATGTGGTTTAGGTACCAACTGTTTCTTAGTTGGATAACACAATGTACATTTATCACGGCTGTTACGTTTTAATAAGGACCCAATTCAGGAAAGTTTTAGATTATGGAATATGTATTACAGATACAACTAACATATCTTTACCTTCAATCCGATCGCCCCTTTTCGGCTATGCACCCCAAAGGCAATATTTCCACATTCGTAGAGATCGCATTCAAGGTAAATGCTGCAGATGGCGGCTCAATTAGAAAAGACCTTTAAATGTCAAGCACGCCATAATGCGAATCCAGGCCTTAATCTCTCCCACTTCACACCACACTAGAAAAGACTAACGTCACACTGCAATAAGGTCAGTTTTAATGGTTCAGCTTCAGGGAGAAGATTCAAATATTTGAACAAAAACTGAAGAAAAAAAACAACGGCAAGTGAACCATTTGTCTGCCAACATAATGTCAGCCAAATAGGCCATTTGACAACTTGAGAATGTCAAGCAAAATCAACAATACAGCATTCCACACAACTTAGTTTTACATAATTGTTCTTAATAACAAATGCAAAAATACATGCTCAGTGTTTTCCAGTTGGGGACTTGATTTCTTCACATACCATCCTGACTGGACATGGCTGGATTCCTATCCAATAGAAATGTGCCTAAGACATTGAGATGTATAGAGATCTCTACTTGGAAACACCATTTTGCATGGACATTGAGGGCTTCCACCATTTTAAAGTAGTCAACCAGGTAGGGATTCCTATGGGAGTGATCAGCCAATGACCAGAGCATGGTCTTCAAATTGGTTTGCCTAGTTAGTAAAAGGCGGTAAGCTATATCGCCACAAATGAATGATACACAATATTTTGTTTAAAGACTCCAGCCCTGCAAGTGGCGGTAAATCACCAACATTAGCTCGACACTTTATTTAAACATAAAAATGACATTTACTTTCAAATGGAGATAGCATAGGCAGTGCCATTATGGCACAGATACAAAGTGAAGACCTCTTTCCATCTCTATGGGTTGAGATGACATGCAGCAGTTCTAGTACTCGTCACCATCATCGTTGTAATACTGTCCTCTAGGGGCAGTGTTCCTCGGGTTAACGTTGGGCCTCTCCTGGGTGGTGATGAGGTCTATGATGGCTGTGATGACAGCACAGTCTTTGGATTGGCGGTCGCTCCAGTCCACAGGGGCGGGGCTTCGGATCTTCTCTTCCAATAGAGAGTCCAGCTCCTCCTTCAGATTCTACAGAGAGAGACGGATAAGGAAAACGGTCAGGTGGGTTTGTTTGTTTGCGTGTGTTTGCGTGTGTGTGTTCGTGTACCTTGACGAGGTGAGCGATGCGTGCGGGGGACTGGAAGACGATCCAGTCATCCACAGCGATGGTCTCCTGGTCCTGATCCATCTGGATGGTGATGTCACCTCCAAAGAACAGCAGGGAGAACGGAGACACCTCCGTACAGTCGTACAGGAAGATCTGGGGACAGACAGGGATACAGCATTAACGCACACACACATACAGGAAGATCTGGAGACAAATCAAATCATTTTATTTGGCACATGCTTGGTAAATAACAGGTGTAAACCAACAGTGAAATGCTTACTGACGGGCCCTTCCCAACAATACAGAGACAAAGAAAACTAATAGAACAATGTATAACAAGGAATAAATCCACAATGAGTAACGATAACTTGGCTATATACACACGGGGTACTGGTACTGAGTCGATGTGCAGGGGTACGAGGTAATAACTTGGCTATATACACACGGGGTACCAGTACTGAGTCGATGTGCAGAGGTACGAGGTAATAACTTGGCTATATACACACGGGGTACCAGGACTGAGTCAATGTGCAGGGGTATGAGGTAATAACTTGGCTATATACACACGGGGTACCAGTACTGAGTCGATGTGCAGGGGTACGAGGTAATAACTTGGCTATATACACAAGGGGTACCAGTACAGAGTCGATGTGAAGAGGTACGAGGTAATAACTTGGCTATATACACACGGGGTACCAGTACTGAGTCGATGTCCAGAGGTACATATAGGTAGGGATAAAGTGACTAGACAACACCATAGATAATATACAGTAACAGCAGTATGTGATGAGTCAAAAGAGTTCGTGCAAAGAGGGTAAATGCAGATAGTTCACCAATAGCTACCCAGACTAACTAAGCACCGGTAAAGTAGAGAACAGTCTATGACTTGGGTGGCTGGAGTCTTGATCATTTTTAGGGCCTTCCTCTGACACTGCTGGTATAGAGGCCATGGATGGCAGGGAGTTCGGCCCCAGTGATGTACTGGGCCATACTCACTACCCTCTGTAGCACCTTGCGGTCGGATGCCAAGCAGTTGCCATACCAGGCGGTGATACAGCCAGTCAAGAAGCTCTCAATGGTGCTGTCAAGAGAAATTCTACAGGAAGAGAGACTGCAGATTCTTTCTAACAACACATTTTATTATAACATTTGCAAAAATTAAGCAACCAACCATCACTAAAGAATAGAGTTGAAAAGCTTAATAAACAGAGCAGTCTTTCACCTCTAATAGAAACTACATCCTTTTATCTGTGTGACAGTTAGCAAATGTGCAGAAACAGGCCCTGGGAACGGAGCTCGTCGGTGTACACCAAGATAGCTGATATCCACCATGTCTCGGTTCTTCCCTGCACTTCCCACATAGAATTGTCCATTGTTATATGTTAATATTTTTGCTGATACAGGCTTGTCTTGTATGAATCTGAGCGTACAGATTCATGAGCTGCTTGGATGCGACCGCAGTGCATGACCACCTGTGTTTACGATCGGCAGGAATTGCGCTAAGTAAAAACAGTATAGCATGTCCCCTGAGGGGTCCCACGTGTTGAGGGTCACAGTGGCAGATATGTTGTTGCCACCACCTTTGGGACTGCGCGTCAGAAAGTCCAGGATCCAGTTGCAAAGGGAGGTGTTTAGTCCCAGAGTCCTTAGCTTAGTGATGAGCTTTGAGGGTACTATAGTGTTGAATGCTGAGCTGTAGTCAATGAATAGCATTCTCACATAGGTGTTCCTCTTGTCCAGGTGGGAGAGGGCAGTGTGGAGTGCAATAGAGGTTGTGTCATCTGAGGATCTGT
Organism: Hucho hucho; assembly: GCA_003317085.1. Taxonomy (NCBI): domain Eukaryota; kingdom Metazoa; phylum Chordata; class Actinopteri; order Salmoniformes; family Salmonidae; genus Hucho; species Hucho hucho. Next base: position 8,495 of record QNTS01006814.1, read on the forward strand.
TAGGGCGGTATGTGATTTACTCTCATGCATGGTTCAGTGTTTTTTTTTTACTGTTTGACCCTGGGCGCCCGAAGACGTGGATGTTGATTAAGGCAGCCCCCCGCACCTCTCTGATTCAGAGGGGTTGGGTTAAATCGGAAGACACATTTCAGCTGAAGGCATTCAGTTGTACAACTGACTAGGTACCCCCTTTCCCTTCAGTGTTGCTAGCCTCGAAGCAAGCATAGACGGTATTTAGCTCGTGCGGTAGGCTCGCATCACTGGACAGCTCGCGGCCGGGTTTCCTCTTGACAGTCTGACCAGAAAGAAAATCCCCTCTTTCTAACAGGGACGGGCAACTTTGATGGGGGTGGGGGCCACAATAAAGTATTTATTCATGAGGGGCCGCAGCGCCTCACAGTTCTGCATACCCACATCTGCATTAAGAGCCGGCCCTAGCCTTTTGGGGAGCCCTAAGCACAAAAACTGTTGCGGCCCCACTTGACAATGAGAGAAAAAATTGAAATATTAGAGTTAATTTCATGCAATTCTACCATAGGGTGGAAAGAAAGGTTTGCACTTTTTAATATGATATCCAATTGGTGAGAGAGACTAACAAAATCAATGGGGGCCCCCCGGTCGGTAAAATCGACCATGATTACTACAAGTTTAGATAGCTGGCCATTAGACTAACTTACCAGATGTTAGCTGACATGGCTAATTGAGTGACTGTCAGTGACTGACATAACAAGAGGAAAACTGCTGATGCACAACCATAATGCCTTTTTCTTTTTATATATATATATTTTTATACTTTTACCCCTTTTAGTGATATCCAATTGGAAGTTACAGGCTTGTCTCATCGCTCCCGTACGGACTTGGGAGATGCGAAGGTCGAGAGCTGTGCATCCGCCGAAACACTACCCAGCCAAGCCATACTGCTTCTTGACACAATGCCCACTTAACCCGGAAGCCAGCCGCACCAATGCGTCGGAGGAAACACCGTACACCTGGCGACCGTGTCAGCGTGCATAGCCCCCGGCCCGCCACAGGAGATGGGACAAGAACATCCCTGCCGGCAAAAACCCTCCCCTAACCTGGATGACGCTGGGCCAATTGTGCGCCGCCCCATAGGTCTCCCGGGCTCGGCCGGCTGCGACAGAGCCTGGACTCTAGTGGCACAGCTAGCACTGCGATGCAGTGCCTTAGACCACTGCGTCACTAGGGAGGCACAGCCATATTTCTAAATTGCACCTTGTGTATTCTACTTTTCTAACTCTCAACAGTAAGCTGAGATCCCGACTGAGTTCCTAAAACACATTTCCACAGCCAGGAACCCATCCCTGCTCTAACTGATAACATTCAGTGCGGCAGAGTAGAGAGGACAGAGAGGCTGGCATTGACTGTTGTGACTGTTCCTCTTCCCTGGTACTGTCTGGGAGCTTGGATGTGCCAGGGACTTTGGGAGGGAGTTGAAAGCCACTGGTTTAATCAAATATTAATCACGTCTAAAAATGGGACCAGAGTTAACCTTTACCCGCCCACTCAGTGAAACGGTCACAAACAAACACTCACAACCATCCATCCAAGGCCATATCCCTCACCTAGACCACACACATAGGATGATGTACTTAGTCCTACATCATATATAGGGAGTGGGAGACCACACACATAGGATGATGTACTTAGTCCTACATCATATATAGGGAGTGGGAGACCACACACATAGGATGATGTACTTAGTCCTACATCATATATAGGGAGTGGGAGACCACACACATAGGATGATGTACTTAGTCCTACATCATATATAATCCCTCACCCTCTGGTGTGTGTATCCTACTACATGAATCAGGAGCATGCATAATCAAAAGATTGGTACTAATTTGCAATAGGAAAAAAAGTTCAGACAAACTGTGATTTGAGTGAACCATCTCTGTAAGGTTAATTTGTGGCAAATGGTGCAACAGCGCTGTATGTATGCTGTACTGTGTATGTATGCTGTACTGTATGCTGTATGTATTGTAACAGTTTTGTCTTGTGGTTATTGTTTGTAGGGGTGCCAGGTAGATTGTGCCTACCAGAGAAAATATTGATTTCTCATTTTGGTTTGGGAGGGAATGAGTCCCTTCTGGTCCGTCAAGTCCACACCAACACAAAAGACTCATGTAAAAGTCAGTCTGGAAATGTACTTTTCAAAACATTGGAAATAACTTCAAAACAACTTATTTTGCATCGGTTGTATTACCAACATAAATGATCACACACAATAATATAACACACAATGAGCTCTGGTTCCTCAAGAAAAGTCCCATGCCTCGGGCCTAAAAGAGTCCAGCCCGGTAAACTCAAGTGACCTTAATCACGCAATGTTTGTCCGTTCATAAAAGTGTGGCGTAAACCCAGTATCAATCATACAATCAAAATATAAAACTCTTTTAACATACAACCATAAAGAGTATCACATCCCAGTTGTCTTCAACTACAACTGACCACAAATCAACACGCTATAAATCACACTCATACAAATGAAATACCGTATGCAAAAATAGTGGTAGTCAGTCGGTCAGTCAGACAATCCAATCCACCAACAGATCTCCAGCGGAGAAAGGCCACAACGGAGACCAAATCAGATGTGTAGTCCAAAGGAAGAAATTAGTGGATCCGATTCTGGTTAAACTTGAGACAAGGCTACGAAGCTTCGGAACAGAGGATTGAACACATCCTCATTCGCACCACCATCACAAACCCCACTTTTGCGCAGCTGATGCTTGCTATTTAATAGGGAATTAAAGGGGAAGCCCCCTATTGGAAGGAGAAGCACAGACGGTTCAGCCAAATTCAGGGCCGTCACACACACCCTCCCCTGGAAAAAGCCGACCATTGCCCTGGAAGGCACATATTGGTCTGGGAAACCAAGAAAAGTCTTCATCACTTTCCTCTACAAAAATATTCATGACTTTGTGGCGCTCCCGCTCCTCAGCTGAGGGGTAACAGGCCTTAAGGCATGAGACTTCTGGGTCTGGGAATCCGAGAAAAGTCTTCTCATCACTTTCCACTTCAAAGATATCCAGGATCTTGCGGCGCTCAATCTCCTCCAATTCCTCAGCCGAGGGGTAACAGGCCTTAAGGCGTGACATGGACAACGTGCATATCTTCACCGGTGTCCTCTTTCACCACTCGGTCGTTCAGAGGGCCCATCTGCTCCACAATCCTATATGGTCCTTGCCATTTAGGAGCGAGCTTGGCCAAGAACAATTGTTCAGATTTTGAGTAAGGATGAGAGTGAAGCCACACCCGATCACTAACTTGGAACTGCATGTCTCGTCTCTTCTGATCATAATTTCTCTTCTACTTGAATCGGGCCTGGATCATGCTCTTTGAGACAAGAGCTCTCAAGTCGTGGAGATGGACTACCTGGTCGTAGCATGCAGAGTCTGTAGTAACCTGCTGGGATTGTAGCACCATATCCAAGGGTCCTTGGAGGGGGACGACTCAGGTTCAGCTCTGCAGGAGTGACTCCAGTGGACTCTTGCACAGCAGAATTCAGGGCAAATCGAAACTCGTGAAGGTGCTTGTCCCAATGTTTGTGCTGGGTCCCTACATATGAAGCAAACATTGTCTTCAAGGTTCAATTAACTCTCTCAGTGAGGTTGGTCTGTGGGTGATAGGCCGTGGTCAACTTCTTTCTCAGGTTCCATCTTTGGCAGGTCTCCTCAAAGAGATCAGAGATGAATTGGGAACCTCGGTCAGACAGGATGTAATCAGGCACTCCCCAGCAAGTCAGGATCTCTTTCTTGATGATGTTAGATACGGTCCTCACGGTGGCCTGACGAAGGGCAAAAAGCTCCACCCACTTGGAATAGTAATCAACAAAAACAAGCATTTACACATTCTTATTGGAGCTTCTAGGAAATGAACCCATCAAATCCACTCCTAACATTTCCCAATGTTGGGTAACCACAGTTTGCTGCAACTTTCCAGCAGGCTTTCTACCTTCTGGTTTGTACATTTGACAAACCTGACAGTTTGGGATGTGTGACTTCACATCCATGCTCAGATGTGGCCAGTACAGTAATGCTTGCCACCCCTTGTAGGTTTTGAACTTGCCCAACTGACCAGCTAACGGGTCTTCGTGGAAATGTTGCAGCAGTTGAAGGCGTAGAGGTTCAGGTATGTACATTTGGTAGAGTGTTCTGTGAGCTAGTTGTACAACTCAGTAGACGTTGTATTCAATGATGGTCAGCTTTGTGGTAGGATTGACCATCTTTTCTCCATCTTCCAGGATATTCTGGTACAAAGCCTGTACTTCCGGATCATCCTGTTGGGCCTTCCATATGGCCTCATCAGAGATGGGAAAGTCAGTTTTGGGTGAGTCTCGACTGCTAGACAGGACAGTAGCACATGTAAGATGAGGGCCACGGTTACCACCAGCAGGAGCTCTGGATAAGGCATCTGGAACAGCGTTGTACTTTAATTTTCTGTATTCTACTGCAAAGGTGAACTCTTGCAACCGTAGAGCCCATCTGATGAGTCTGGTGCTTGGTTTGTTGGTCTTGAACACCCACACAAGGGAGGAATGGTCAGTGACCACAGTGAAGTATCTTCCTTCCAGGTAGTACCTCCACTTTTCCAAAGCCCAGACAACCGCAACACACTCTTGCTCAGTTGTGGAGTAGTTCCGTTCTGCTCTATTCAATGTCAGACTGGCGAACGCTAGCACTTCTTCAGTGCCAAGTCCAGTCTGTTGGACTAGGACAACACCAAGTACAACATCACTTGACTTGCATCAGTGTAAACAACAAAAGGGCAGTCAAAGTTGGGATGACCCAGAATGGGAGGAGCGACATGGTGTCGTTTCAGGGTTTCAAAGGAGGTCTGGCACTCGCCGTCCATCGGAATGTCACTTCTTTTCGCTTCAATGTGTTGAGTGGTTCTGCCCCCTGGGAGAAGTTTGACACAAACCGATGGTACCATCCAGCCATCCCAAGGAACTGTTGAAAGGCCTTGAGGGTGGTTGGCACAGGGAAGTCTTCTACAGCCTTGGTCTTTTCAGGATCCACATGAATGCCGTCAAAATACACAATATGGCCAAGGAACTTCAGGGAGGTTTGGCAGAAGTTGCTCTTCTTCATGTTCAATGTCAGACCAGCTTCGTTTAGCTTGTCCAACACTGCTTGAAGATCTTGAAAGTGTTGCTCTCTGGTCTGGGAGTAGATAATTATATCGTCCAGGTAGATGAAACAGATCTTCCCTTTGAGCTTACCTAACGCAATCTCCATCAGTCTTTGGAAAGTGGCAAGTGCATTCTTTAATCCAAAAGGCATCACTTTAAAAGGAAGACAGGCCCTCAGCACAGACAAAACAGTCTTGTCCTTGCTTTCGTAATCCATCTCAACCTGCCAATAGCCACTACTGAGGTCAAGGGTAGTGAACACCACAGCACCAGACAAAGACTCCAGGATCTCTTGGATGGTGGGAAGAGGATAGGCATCAGTCTGGGAGAACATTGTTGGTCTTCCTATAGTCGACACAAAATCTAAGACCACTGGTCTTTTTTGGGATGAGGACAACAGGAGCAGCCCAGGGAGAGGAGGAACATTCAATTATATCAACATATCATTAATGAGTCCCTTTTGGATGATTAGCTTCACTGGGGACAAACGATATCACTTCTGCTTGATCGGCATTTCCTGTGTAAGGAATATTTTGTGCTTCAGGAGCCCAGTGTCCCCCAGCCTTGAAGTACATACATCAGACTTATTCTGCAGCTGTTCCAACAGCCTTGACTCCTCTGGCTGTTCCAGCTGAGCTCTTCTCACAGCCTGTAAAAGGAGATCATCCGAAGGATTACCAAGGGTTAGTGCTACCGGAGTAACAGCCACATTTGGACCCCAATCATGTAACTTCGTAGCTTCTGATTGGAAAAAATGCTTCTCGCTCTGATTATGTGGAAACCAGTAGCAATTGTGTGCCATATCAATCTGGACACCACTGAAGTACATGAAATCAATTCCCAACACAACAGGAAAAGCAAAGTTCTTTGGTATGTAGAATAACAGAAGGAATCATATAGGAGTGGTTACACAGGCGGAACGCTACCTCACTACATCCGAGTGGTCGTTTAACCTCACCATCAGCCAGATATAGTGGACCTTCTGTCCAAGGCTTCAAGTTGTATTTTGGACCTTTAACCTACTTCCACAGTTTCTCATTGAGCAGTGTGTAGGATGACCCGGTGTCCAGGATGGCTCTTCCTGTCCAAGGGCCTATGGACAGGGGTAACACCAGTTGGTGCGGTATTGACTGAAAGGATGTTGACGGGTGGGCGTAGGCAGTGACTCTGGGGGGTTTCAGCTTTGGTCAAAGCACCCAGAGTAGGATGGTCGTTCCTGCGAAGGGAGTTAGGTGTGTTGGCCTGTTGTGATGTAGTTTCTGGAAGGATTTACTTGATACTGACTTGGACATGTGGCTGAAGAATGTCCCTTTTGGCTACATCTCAGGTTTCCACTGTCTGCACAGGGAGTGGTAACCGTATGCAAAGTCACAGATACTCTCTCTCTCTCTTTGCACTCGATTCCTGACTCTGTCTGCCAGCTCATCTGTGTAGTCCTCAGACAGAAATGCAGATGAAAACTTGGCCTCAAAGTCATCCCAGGAAGTAGTGGTGAGACGTGCCACATCCCACCAGTCTCGAGCTGTCCCATGCAACACATTCCTTAAAGTGGCAAGGAGTTCTTCGCCAGCCAGGGGATTGAGGGCAAGAAAGTCATGACATCTTTCCAGATACATTAGCAGATCAGGACTGTCATCCTTTTCCCCAAAGGTGGGAAATTGCAATTTAATGGGCATCGCCCCGACATGACGTCTACTCAAATCACCATGAACAAGAGTGCTAGGACTGATTGAGGAAGTAGAGGGTGACAGAGTTATCAGAACATGAAAATTAACACCAGGATGCATGGTGGATTGCATCCTGCAGGGGGTGGCTGCAGCATGGCCTTGTCTTGGCTGTTCTGAGGTGCCAGATTGGCCCTCAGTGGTCTGAACAGAAGTGGACCCCAGAGATGCTCTGTGCAAGGAGTTGTGCCTAATGGAGGCCATGTCAACAGACACGTCATCCAACATTTTACCACATTTAGAGAGCTCTGTCTGCAAGTGGTCTACAGTGTTAACCAGTGGAGAAAAAACTTTATTAACGTCCTTGAAGACCGCCTGTGGTCCAGACCGAGCATTCAGATTCCCAGGGCTCTGGCCCAAATCAACTCCATTATCTCCATTCACATTCTGATTTGTATTGTCAGCACCATGGTCAGAATGACCCTGTGTATTCCCATTGACAGGTAGGATATGGATCAGCACATTTGCTTGGGTTGAATCCATTGTTTTAATAACACACACTCCGCACAAAAGATTTGCTTTGGTTATTTGTCAATGTTGAAAGAGGTCTCATCTGGGGTGCCATTTTCTATGTAACAGTTTTGACTTGAGGTTGTTGTTTGTAGGGGCGCCAGGTAGGTTGTGCCTACCTGAGAAAATATTGATTAAAGGGGAAGCGCCCTATTGGAAGGAGAAGCACAGACGGTTCAGACAAATTCAGGGCCGTCACACAGTATGCTGTATGTATACTGTACTGTATACTCACACTGCTGGTCCTCATCTTGAGGTGATAGATGAGCCATGTGTAGTTAAACTGGGTCTCCTCAGCATTCACTGACTTGGGGTGAATACACACCTTCCCATCAGTTTTAGTATACACCCTCGCCCTGGAGAGGAGAGAGAGGGGGGCATTACAGACAGATGTGTGTGGTGTTGTCCATAGCAAAATAATAAAGTTTTAAGACTATTGATATATTTGGCCAACTGTTTTTAAACAATATCTGTGCACTGCCTCGAGGCTTGATCGTAGGTCTATTTCGCAGCCGTCTGCTACGTGTTATGATGAGTTATTGATGCATCTGTCTGGCTGGAATGGGTTTAGGCCTTATGGTCTGCCATCCATTGTGAGCTGGGGGATCTTCTCAGGTATAAATCAATAGGAAGTTGACAAAGAGTACTTTTCAGGTCTGAGTGTATTTCACTTCCTCTGCAGAATCTGGGGTGTCCTCTTGTCACTGACAGTGTCTGTCTGTACTAGTGCTGAGTGATTAGTGGTTTCAGTTCAGTTTTGGTTTGATTATTTTTTTTTAAATTACCACGGTTTTCGGTTTCTATTATTTTATTTTTTACAAACATTAAATGCTTACCCTGTTGCTTTGTGCGTAAGAACAGCCCTTAGCCGTGGTATATTGGTTATATACAACAGCCCCTAGGGCCATATTGCTTAATTAACATTCATTTATTCACATTACTTTACTTTAATAAAATAGTTCAGTTGTTGTGTAATATTACATTTGTTTTATTTGATGACTTAATTATTTCATTCCAAGTCATCATCTCATCTCTATAGAGCTGCTGCCTCTGCTGTCTGACAAAATCACTATTTTTGTTGTTCTTCAAAGTAAATGAGACATACAGTAGTACTCTTACAACTGCTGAATATCACCGATCAGTCACTTAGTTCATGTATTTTCAGGCAGAAAATAACCTAGCGAAGAAACAGCTGCTCTCTATATCCCCTCATGACCGAGCACTCTTCCCTCTTCAATAGTAGCAGGTTTAAAAGAAACACAGACTGGACAAGTAGATGCGCAATGGATTATGGTCATTGTAGTTAATTACCATGTTTTATGTGCTAAACTATGTAGAATATTGGCCTGTTGGAAACTACAACTCCCAACTGCATCGCACCGTTCAGGCTGGATCTGATTTATCTCTGGAGAAACTGTGCAATGGGTGCATTGAGCTTACCGATAAAAACAGAACGAAATGCAATTCAAATAATTGAACCAAAATGTTAGTAAATTCGTCAGCACTTGTCCCTGTTTGCTAATGGGTGTTATATGTGAGTCCTATGTACGAGTGAGTCCTATCTATCTATCTATCTATCTATCTATATCTATCTATCTATCTATCTATATCTGAGTGCTACTGTAGGTCCAGGCTGACTCACGGTCTCTTCTTGCTGCCGCTGGGTTTGATCATGGCCACTTTGGGGTAGAGACCTGCCACTATCACTGCCTTGATCAGCTTCTCATTCTCTGAGGGAGAAAGACACACAGAGGGAGAGAGAGAGAGAGAGAGAGAGAGTGAGACATGGAAAGAGAGAGAGGAGCAAGAGAGGGGTGAGAGAGAGAGAGAGAGAGAGAGAATAGAGAAGAGCGAGAGATAGGATTGAGAGAAAAGTGCGAGAGATGGAGAGTAAGACATGGAAAGAGAAAGAGGAGCGAGAGAGACTAGCAAATTGTAGAAAAATACATCCAATCAGTTCACCTGAGTTGATGTTAGAGTCAGGGTCTTTAGGGTTCTTACTGCTGATGAAGCCAGCCCCCAGCAGGTGCTCAGCAAACTGACCCTTCATGTTGTGCAGCATCTACAGACAGACACACAGACAGACACACAGACAGACATGCACAGACAGGTTAGATACTAATCTCAATACGAAGCCAAGGGTGCATCCCCAATGGTGGTTTGAGCGTGATATCTGATTGGTGGACCATGAGAATCACCTGGAGTGTATTGGCTGACAGGAAGTTGTCCCAGCAAAACTCTCGTTCAAACTTGTAGCCACGTTGCTTAGCTTCCTCCCAGCCCTGACAGAATAACACACAGTCAAGTTAGCAATCCTTTAAACAGAACGAACCATGGATATTATTCCATTGAGGAGACCAGAGAGACCTCTAATGATGTAGGAGGGAAAAGAGGATCTTACTGTGAAGGCATAGATGATGGTGAGGTGGTCACTCTTGGAGTCTCTGGACAGAGTTCTTCTTCTAAAGTCTGCCATCTTCTCCTTACCCTGAGAGAGAGAGAGAGAGAGAGAGATATTTGAGTACCTAAAATGTGCGTGAGTGTGTGTGCCTGCGATCGTGCGTATGATTACCATTGGTATGAAGAAGGGGTCCTTGAAGCTGAGAGAGGCAGCGATAGTGAGGACAGGGTCGAGACAGCCCAGCAGAGCTCCAAACAGAATCAGCTTCCCGATGTGAGGCTCTACAGGCAGCCTGGCCAGGTGGAACCCTAACGGGGTCAGAGCCTCTGAGCGGTCCAGAGCATTGAGGTCCATCAGGTGTGTGATGGCCAAAGTGACAGCCTCCTCTGTGGGAGGGTCCAGAGCTTTCCTCAGGAACTCTGCTATTGGACCCAGCTTGAGGATCTAGAAGGAGTGGGGAGAGAGAGTTAGACAAACTACATTAAAAACAACTTAAGGAAAAGTCAACAGCTTGACTTGATCAGAAACAAAACGGGAAATCCACCAGTACACAGAGAGCAGTGAATCAACTCTTCAATACCAGATAAACTACAGTCTGCCTGGCTTATTCAGCAAGGGTGTACTACGTCACCGTTCCCTTTTGATCCAGTACATTAGTGTGTGTGTGTGTGTGTGTGTGTGTGTGTGTGTGTGTGTGTGTGTGTGTGTGTGTGTGTGTGTGTGTGTGTGTGTGTGTGTGTGTGTGTGTGTGTGTGTGTG
>QNTS01006814.1:43621-73309 GCA_003317085.1 Hucho hucho
TCCAGTAGGACCTCACCTAATCATCTCCAACACATCCTCCAGTAGGACCTCACCTAATCATCTCCAACACATCCTCCAGTAGGACCTCACCTAATCATCTCCAACACATTCTCCAGTAGGACCTCACCTAATCATCTCCAACACATCCTCCAGTAGGACCTCACCTAATCATCTCCAATACATCCTCCAGTTGGACCTCACCTAATCATCTCCAATACATCCTCCAGTAGGACCTCACCTAATCATCTCCAATACATCCTCCAGTTGGACCTCACCTAATCATCTCCAATACATCCTCCAGTAGGACCTCACCTAACCATCTCCAATACATCCTCCAGTAGGACCTCACCTAATCATCTCCAATACATCCTCCAGTAGGACCTCACCTAATCATCTCCAATACATCCTCCAGTTGGACCTCACCTAATCATCTCCAATACATCCTCCAGTTGGACCTCACCTAATCATCTCCAATACATCCTCCAGTAGGATCTCACCTGATCATCTCCAATACATCCTCCAGTAGGAACTCTTGCACTGGGAAGGTCATCCCCGGGATGTGGATCATAGGACAGTTATCTGGAGAGAGACAGGGAGGGGGCAGAGGGAGGAATTTACTGACTCTATTCAATGGTCATTCCCAATTTCCATTTTTGATTTTCAAACTCCATTGTACATACTGCTACGACAGAAACACACTGAATCCCCGCTGCTACGACAGAAAAACACTGAATCCCCACTGTTTGTCATTGCGTACCAAAGTATTTGGAGAACTTCTCAGCGTTGAGCGTGGCACTCATGAGGATGACCTTGAGGTCCTGTCGGACTCGGAGCAGGTCTTTAACGATGATGAGCAGAACATCAGAGTGAAGGTTCCTCTCATGAATCTCATCCAAAACCAGGTGGCTGATGGTGGACAACAGACTGACAGGGAGAGAGAGATATTTACAAAGAGAGAATGATGGGAGAGGAGGATGATGAAGAGGAAGGAGAGGAAAAACACTCACGGGGATGAGCGGAGCCACTGTAGAATAATACCCGTTGTACAATACAGCACCGAGCCCTGTTTCCGTGGTAACCGACTAAAATGAAAAAAATGAAAAATAGGAATACACATTTGAATACAAACACTTATTAATACAGGTTATATACATATTAATACAGCATATATACTTATTAATACAGGTTATATACATATTAATACAGGTTATATACATATTAATACAGGTTATATACATATTAATACAGCGTATATACATATTAATACAGCGTATATACTTATTAATACAGCGTATATACTTATTAATACAGGTTATATACATATTAATACAGGGTATATACATATTAATACAGCGTATATACTTATTAATACAGGGTATATACATATTAATACAGCTGATATACTTATTAATACAGGGTATATACATATTAATACAGGTTATATACATATTAATACAGGGTATATACATATTAATACAGGTTATATACATATTAATACAGCGTATATACTTATTAATACAGGGTATATACATATTAATACAGCATATACTTATTAATACAGGTTATTAAAGCTGTTATTTATTATTACAGCTTATATATTTATTATTACAGCTTATATACTTATTAATACAGGCTATTACAGCTTAAACACTTACTTATTAATACAGGTTATAACAGCTTACATACTTACTTTCCCTAATATACTGTAAGCCATTTAATCAGGGGCCAGAAAAAGAAAGAGGGAGAAGGAGGATGGGATGTTGGATAGTGGGAGAAAAATCCGATAGCCCTAGGCAGGGTCAGACATTAACGATGACGAGCTGGCCCGGGGCCAGTAAAAACACGTGTTGGGTCAGTGGATCTCGTCAGTGCCTTGTCTGACCCGGTCAGTAACTTTTCAACGCATTTCTGCGCTCCAGTTCAACATTTATTTACCTGCTATGTCGCAGTCTATCATTGGAAAAGTCATGCTCTATTTTGAGCCATATGATTGGTCGTTGGTTCAAGCACCACACCACGCTACTCTCAAAAGCTTATTTCTTTTAGGGAACGTTATTTACAAAAGTAAACCTTCAATAGTGAACATACTAGCAACATGCTGGCTACTGTTGACAGTCTGCTAAAAGATAGCTACAAATACACCTAGCATTAGTATTGGCTAGCCTGCTGTAGTCAGGTCGCTTCTCGAACTTATGTCTTAAAGGGGACGCGTCCTATTTTGAGATGTAAAAAAATATATACATTCTCAAAATGTCATAGGCCTACTTTAGAAACAAAAAGTAATACAATGTAATTCTAGAGAAGACAGTAATGACTTGCACTGCTAAATTATATTACACAGCTTTTTAAAAAGGGCCAATGCAGCATTTTTTTTTTTATCCCAATATCAAATGATTTCTGGGTAACAATGAAGTAAGTACCTGACAGTAACGGTTTTCAATTAAAATTGTCAAAAATAAACTAAATTGGCTTCTAAGCTAAATGGAATTTCTGTGTAGGAGTGGTCTGAGTGAGGGGCCTAATTGGAGGATCCTAATGGGAGGGATGTGTAACCTGAAAACTAGCTGTGATTAGCTGAGAGGAGGGCAAACTCTCTTTGTTATTGGTCTACTAACCAAAAACCCCACCCAGCAAAACAAGCAATTTCAGCCGGTCTTTTCAAACAGCTCTTACACTAAAATTGCATTATCATGATTTTCAAACCTCAGTGTGGAAATATATATATAAAAAAACACAGGAAATCACATTTTTGAATGCACTGGCCCTTTAATACGTATGATAATACGTGCACACACACACACACGCAGTGTGACAGAAATACTATATTTTTCCAAGGCTGATGTGTAGTCCCAGTATGACGTGTGTGTAAATGTAGCCTTGATCACATTAACCTCTCTCTGAACCACATGGACACATGATTTCCCCAGTCTGTCATCTCTCCTTCACTGCAACCTTCTTTGCTTTTTCCTCCTCTCCCTGTCCATCTATTCTGACCATCTATTCTGTCCTATTTCCTCTGATCATCTATTCTGTCCTATTTCCTCTGATCATCTATTCTGACCTATTTCCTCTGATCATCTATTCTGACCTATTTCCTCTGATCATCTATTCTGTCCTATTTCCACTGACCATCTATTCTGGCTTAAAGGGGTAGACGAGAAGGATACACTGCTTTCACTGAAACAGGCCCAGATCCCCGTCATTTGCTTGAAGAAAAGACGCTGGAAAAAGGGGCCGCAGATTGGGCTGCCTTCTGGAAAACCCGTAGGCGAGCGAGTAAACTCCCACTGCCATCCGTTTTACTTGATAACGGCAATCATTGGAAAATAAAATTGATGACCTACGATTAAGATTATCCTACCAACGGGACATTAAAAATTGTAATATCTTATTTTTCACCGAGACGTGGCTGAACGACGATACGGATAATATAGAGCTGGCAGAACAGAGGAGCTACGTCTGGTAAGATGAGAGGTGGGGAGGGGGTCTATTTGTCAATAACAGCTGGTGCGCGATGTCTAATTTAAAGAAGTCTCGATGTATTGCTCGCCTGAGGTAGAGTACCCCATGATAAGCTGTAGACCACACTATCTACCAAGAGAGTTCCCATCTATATTATTCGTAGCCGTCTATTTACCACCACAGACCGAAGCTGGCACTAAGACTGCTCTCAAACAACTCTATAAGGCCATAAGCAAACAAGAAAATGCTCACCCAGAAGTGGCGCTTCTAGTGGCAGGGGACTTTAATGCAGGCAAACTTAAATCTGTTTAACCAAATTTTAACCAGCATGTCACATGTGCAACCAGAGGGAAAAAAAATCCTAGACCACATATACTCCACACACAGAGATGCATACAAAAGCTCTCCCTCGCCCTCCATTTGGCAAATCTGACCATAATTCTATCCTCCTGATTCCTGCTTACTAGCAAATATTTAAGCAGAAAGCACCAGTGACTCACTCAATACGGAAGTGGTCAGATGACCTGGATGCTACACTACAGGACTGTTTTGCTAGCACAGACTGGAATATGTTCCGGGATTCATTCAACGGCATTGCGGAGTACACCACCTCAGTCATCCGCTTCAGCAATAAGTGCATTGACGACATCGTCCCCACTGTGACCGTACGTACATATCCCAACCAGAAGCCATGGATTACAGGCAACATCCGCATTGAGCTAAAGGCTAGAGCTGCCGCTTTCAAGGAGCGGGAGACTAATCCGGACGCTTATAAGAAATCCTGCTATGCCTTAGATGAACCATCAAACAAGCAAAGCGTCATTACAGGATTAAGATTGAATCCTACTACACTGGCTCTGATGCTCGTCGGATGTGGTAGGGCTTGAAAACTATTACAGACTAAACACCTCCCTCTGCAATTGGATCCTGGATTTCCTGACGGACCACCCCCAGGTGGTAAGAGTAGGCAACAACACGCTGATCCTTAACACTGGGGCCCCTCAGGGGTGTGTACTTAGTCCCCTCCTGACCCCCATTAACATGGAGCGGGTCAAGAGTTTCAAGTTCTTTGGTGTCCACATCACCAACGAACTATCATGGTCTAAACATACCAAGACAGTTGAGAAGAGGGCACAACAAAACCTTTTCCCCCTCAGGAGACTGAAAAGATTGAGCATGGGTCCCCAGATCCTCAAAAGGTTCTACAGCTGCACCATCGAGAGCATCCTGACCTGTTGCATCACCACCTGGTATGGCAACTGCTCTGCATCTGACCCTAAGGCGCTACAGAGGGTAGTGCGTATGGCTTGGTACTTCCCTGGGGCCAGGCTTCCTGACATCCAGGACCTATATAATAGGCAGTGTCAGAGGAAAGCCCATAAAATTGTCAGAGACACCAGTCACTCAAGTTATAGACTGTTTTCTCTGCACGGCAAGCGGTACCGGAGCGCCAAGTCTAGGACCAAAAGGCTCCTCAACAGCTTCTACCCCCAAGCCATAAGGCTGCTGAACAATTCATAAAATCACCACTGGACTATTTACATTGACGCCTCACTTTTTGTACACTGCTGCTACTGGCTGTTTATTATCTATGCATAGTCACTTCACCCCTACCTACGACAAATAAAGTTTGATTTGGCCATCTATTCTGTCCTATTTCCTCTGACCATCTATTCTGTCCTATTTCCTCTGACCATCTATTCTGTCCTATTTCCTCTGACCATCTATTCTGTCCTATTTCCTCTGACCATCTATTCTGTCCTATTTCCTCTGGGCATCTATTCTGTCCTATTTCCTCTGGGCATCTATTCTGTCCTATTTCCTCTGGGCATCTATTCTGTCCTATTTCCTATGGCCATCTGCTCTTGAGAATCTCATGCTACACTGTACACATTTTTGTCATTTAGCACAGGAGTTCCCAAACTTTCACTCGGGGCCCCCTGTCCAGCATTGGAAGAACATCCCGTGCCCCACCTTCCCGCGCGTGCACATGCCACGTCTACGGGCACAAGCACTGTTCATGACAAACTGTTCACACCCCTCTTGTTGGTGGAGAGAATTTAGCAGGTTTAAAGCTTATTTCCTGAAATTCTACATGTTTTTTCATGGGGTGTAAATAAAATGTTGCAGTTTTAAAGCACATTTTCTTGCAATTCTATACATTTTGCCATATCTAATGTGTATTCATGTCATATTTGAGTGACTAAAAAAATTACAACAATATCTATGGGCAAAAGAAATGTGCTTGTCTCTCTTTCACAGATCTCCTCTGTTTGTCTGTGCTCTTCTCTCTCTTCCCTGCTCCCCTTGACCTTTGATCCCTCTAATCCACTGATCCTGTTATCTTCTCTTTCTCTCTACAGCTCTCCTCTCGTCTGTCCATCTCTCTCCTTCACACTTCTCTCTCTCTCCCCTTCTCAAGCTACCACACACACACACACAACTCGCGTACACACATGCAAACAACATGCGAGCACACACACAGCGTGAGCACACACACACACCCAAACTCGCACACACACACAGCGTGCACACACACACACAACGTGCGAGCAGACACACACACACACACACACACACGTGCGAGCACACAACTCGCGAGCACACACACAAACAACATGCAAGCACACACACAGCGTGGACACACACACACAAAACTTGCCAGCAGACACACACACACAACTGGCTGCTTGTACATAGTGCTCTCAACCCATTAGCCCAAAACTCAACTCATTCTGACTGGTGATCCCAGAGCTTGACAAATCAATAACCCAGGTGATCACTGATAGGAGCGTGGCTTAGGAGGACTATAGGGGGATTTATAGATCTCCTTTCAAAGCCCACCATCTGTGGAAACATCAGGACAGCAGCTCAACCACTCAGAAATCTAAACTAACATGAGGTCATCACAACACACTTCCTATTCAAAACAGCATTTCATCTTTAATTACTTTAGTAAGTAGAAGAATAAGAGGATGAGAGAGAGACAGAAAGAGACAGAAAGAGAGAGAGAGAGAGAGAGAGAGAGAGAGAGAGAGAGAGAGAGAGAGAGAGAGAAAGAAAGAGAGAGACAAAAAGAGAGAGAGTGCGAATGAGGGACCACTGAGGCTGTGGACAGCTGTGAAGCCATCCTGTCTGGATGTTTAGATGCTCTCAGTGAGTCTCAGTGGAGATGTGTTCTGCACCATACAGACACACAAACAGACACACACTGAGCTTACGTTCTTGGCTCCGGCCGACATAGCAGCGTTTGTTCTGTGTTTCTATTCAACTCTGGATGTTAGTGGCGGATGGAGCAAAACAACAATCCCATCAAGGGTGTGTGTGTGTGTGTGTTTGGGCTGAAGGACTAGAAGCATTGGTAGTGTGTGTGGTACAGACAGACAGGGTTATGGGTACAGACAGACAGGGTTATGGGTACAGACAGACAGGGTTATGGGGTACCGACAGACAGGGTTATGGGGTACCGACAGACAAAGACACACAGGGGTATGGGGTACAGACAGACAAGTGCGTTGGGACAGTAACCAAAAGGCGTATGGTTCGAATCCCCGAAGCCTACTCTAATCTGTCGATGTGCCCTTGAGCAAGGCACTTAACCCTAATTGCTCCTGTAAATCGGTCTGGATTATAGCTTCTGCTAAATGACTAGAATGTATACGTAAAATGTTTTCTTTGGTAGCGACACGCAGGTTGAAATATCAAATCAAACTCTGAACCAATTATATTCATTTGGGGACAGGTCGAAAAGCATTAAACATTTATGGCAATTTAGCTAGCTAGCTTGCAGTTGATAGCTAATTTGTCCTTTATAGCTGGCTACCTTGCTGTTGCTATCTAATTTGTCCTGGGATATAAACATTGAGTTGTTATTTTACCTGAAATGCACAAGGTCCTCTACTCCGACAATTAATCCACACATAAAACGGTCAACCAAATCGTTTCTAGTCATCTCTCCTCCTTCCAGGCTTCTTTTCGTCTTTGGAATTTATATGGCAACTAACTTTCATAATAAGGTGCATTAACCACAACCGACCTGTTCATCTTTCAATCACCCACGTGGGTATATGTTCCTAAAAACCAATGAGAAGATGGCATGTGGGTAAATGCTTCTAAAAACCAATGAGAAGATGGCATATGGGTAAATGCTTCTAAAAACCAATGAGAAGATGGCATGTGGGTAAATGCTTCTAAAAACCAATGAGAAGATGGGAGAGGCAGGACTTGCAGCGCATTCTGCGTCACAAAAAGAATCAACTTCTATTTTAGCGCCTGGCAACGCAGACGCTCGTTGACGCGCGAGAGCAGTGTGGTCAGCATGTTAGTCTGCTTGGAGGATAAGCAGAGCCCACAACACCCACACAGACCTCAGGCCCGTGTCTGTCTGCACCCCACACCCCTGTCTGTCTGTACCCCATACCCATCTGTACTCCCCCCCCCCACACACACACATCAAGGTTGTATTGCTCCATCCGCCACTAACATCAGAGTTGAACAGAAACACAGAACAAACGTTGCTATGTCAGCCGGAGCCAAGAATGTAAGCTCAGTGTGTGTTCTGCACCATACAGACAGACAGACAGACACATCTCCACTGAGACTCACTGAGAGCATCTAAACATCCAGACAAGATGGCTACACAGCCTCAGTGGTCCCTCAGTCACCCAGCTTGTACAGCCTCCACAGCTGTCTACAGCCTCAGTGGTCCCTCAGTCACCCAGCTTGTAGCCTCCACAGCCTCAGTGGTCCCTCAGTCACCCAGCTTGTACAGCCTCCACAGCCTCAGTGGTCCCTCAGTCACCCAGCTTGTACAGCCTCCACAGCCTCAGTCACCCAGCTTGTACAGCCTCCACACACTTTCTAGTTAGTCAGAAGCATTGGGGATTAGGATTATCAGAGTTTAAACCCTGTACTCTATATGTGCAGCTGCGCATTCTCTATGCCCTTAACCCTTTACATTCGTACCCGTATCCAGATTGAGAACGGCAGATTTGGGCACTAATAAGTGCCTAAATTGGAAGGTTAGTGGCTGTACAGTAACATGCTATACATGACTTCAGAGCTCAGTCTCTGTGCTTCACAGCTCTGTATGGGTTTTGACTGACATACATTCTGACTTTATGCAACTTTTGCAAAAACTAAAATAGTCAATGAGTGAAATGCTGTAAATTGAGAGGACTATGTATGTTGAAAGACTGAGGATTATAATAAATATCGCTTTGATGTCATACAAGCAAGCCAAACACCTGTGAGTTCAAAATGTGCAATTCAAATTTCCATATCCTAAAACTCATGTCATATACAGTGTCAGCGTTTATGATGTCTACGTCTGATGTACAGTTACCAGATGACATGGCCTCATACCCTGGGTTGTTCTGAACAGAATGAGCCCGATTGTCTGAACAGAATGAGCCTGAAAATTTGCTGTGTCACACGTACCTGAATGCACTCCGTTCTACGCGCACCAAAATTACAAAATCGGTTTCTCTGAATTGCCCTGTGAAAGCCTAACACTGTAAGATCATATTTTATAACTTACAGTTGAAGTCGGAAGTTTACATACACTTACATACATCCACGTACCTGTGGATGTATTTCAAGGCCTACCTTCAAACTCAGTGCCTCTTTGCTTGACATCATGGGAAAATCAAAAGAAGTCAGCCAAGATCTCAGAAAAAAATTTGTAGACCTCCACAAGTCTGGTTCATCCTTGGGAGCAATTTCCAAACGCCTGAAGGTACCACGTTCATCTGTACAAACAATAGTACGCAAGTATAAACACCATGGGACCACGCAGCCGTCATGCCGCTCAGGAAGGAGACGCGTTCTGTCTCCTAGAGATGAACATACTTTGGTGTGAAAAGTGCAAATCAATCCGAGAACAACAGAAAAAGAACTTGTGAAGATGCTGGAGGAAACAGGTACAAAAGTATCTATATCCACAGTAAAACAAGTCCTATATCGACATAACCTGAAAGGCCACTGAGCAAGGAAGAAGCCACTGCTCCAAAACCGCCATAAAAAAAAATCAGACTACGGTTTGGGGACAAATATCGTACTTTTTGGAGAAATGTCCTCTGGTCTGATGAAACAAAAATAGAACTGTTTGGCCATAATGACCATCATTATGTTTGGAGGAAAAAGGGGGACGCTCGCAAGCCGAAGAACACCATCCCAACCGTGAAGCACGGGGGTGGCAGCATCATGTTGTGGGGGTGCTTTGCTGCAGGAGGGACTGGTGCACTTCACAAAATAGATGGCATCATGAGGCAGAAACATTATGTGGATATATTGAAGCAACATCTCAAGACATCAGTCAGGAAGTTAAAGCTTGGTCGCCAATGGGTCTTCCAAATGGACAATGACCCCAAGCATACTTCCAAAGTTGTGGCAAAATGGCTTAAGGACAACAAAGTCAAGGTATTGGAGTGGTCATCACAAAGCCCTGACCTCAATCCTATAGAACATTTGTGGGCAGAACTGAAAAAGCGTGCGTGAGCAAGGAGGCCTACAAACCTGACTCAGTTACACCAGTTCTGTCAGGAGGAATGGGCCAAAATTCCCCAACTTATTGTGGGAAGCTTGTGGAAGGATACCCTAAACATTTGTCTCAAGTTAAACAATTTAAAGGCAATGCTACCAAATACTAACTGAGTGTAT
Organism: Hucho hucho; assembly: GCA_003317085.1. Taxonomy (NCBI): domain Eukaryota; kingdom Metazoa; phylum Chordata; class Actinopteri; order Salmoniformes; family Salmonidae; genus Hucho; species Hucho hucho. Next base: position 53,744 of record QNTS01006814.1, read on the forward strand.
GTAAACTTCTGACCCACTGGGAATGTGATGAAAGAAATAAAAGCAGAAATAAATAATTCTCTCTACTATTATTCTGACATTTCACATTCTTAGAATAAAGTGGTGATCCTAACTGACCTAAGACGGGGTATTTTTACTAGGATTCAATGTCAGGAATTGTGAAAAACTGAGTTTAAATGTATTTGGCTAAGGTGTATGTAAACTTACGACTTCAACTGTAGCTAGTCATGTTTGCAATAGAACAAGCTTTCAAATGATGCTGCCTTCCTGACGCAGACTGTGAATTATAATGGACCGTTTTGGGACTGCGTAAACAACAGTAATTGTGTGACGGCGGGGATAGGGGGCTGTGTTCCAAACCAAAAAAACAACAAGTGTGCTTGCTCTAGTTCCTTAACGGCCCCGCTAGGAGAGGTCAAAACAGCACCTTACAGTTGAAGACTTCTTCTTTGAGTCATAAAAGTGCAATGAAATTACTTAGGAAGTGTACACTTTGGAGAGGTGTGTGGCTACCTTGGAGATACTATTTAGTCCTCTCATTCAAACTCTTGTCAATTTCTTGTCTTATGTTGCACCTATCTCAGCATGTCACTGAACGTATCCAGAGTATTTTCAGATTTCGTTATCAACAAATGCGGCGAAAAGTACAGTAAATGTCAAACGCACATAAAATCAACAATGTAATGTTTGGATTCAGTCTTGTGTCAGGTGAAAGTCGTGTCCTCAACTTTGGCCTAATAATCTCCAAACTGTTTCAGTTACTACCATGCTTGTGCTTTTCATATTTCTTCTGTAAGAAACAGTTCAAATGTAGTCCGATCCATACAGGCCAATTCCCACCAGCATAAAGGGTTAGAGAGGCTCCACTCCAAACAGAAAACTCACCTCTGCAGGCGGATCTGATAACCACATGAGTTCCCGTCCCCCACACTCTCTGCCCTCTCCGCTGCCACCCGCTCCGCAACCTAAAACACACACACACACACTGAGAAGAGAGAGTACACACCTGGGACAAGCACACATCAGAAAATGGGATGATACATATATTCAAAAAAAGGTAGAACACACACAAGGAACAGGTGCAGCACGCACGCACACTACTTACAGATATGGCACTGATGCGACGTGGCTGGGTGCAGACCACCCTGCAGACTGAACCCATGCCCCTCTCTATGTAGTCATCCAGGATAAACTGGGTCACCTGGGTGGTCTTACCACACCCTGTCTCTCCACTGACCACCAACACCTGGCTGGACCTGATCAACTCCACCAACTCCTGATGAACCAGAGCGAAGACAGGACAGGGCAGGGGTAAGTCAAGAGCCTTTATGTAGCTGTCATCCTTAATAACTTAACCTCTTATCTTTTCAGGAAATGGAAAACAAGTCAATATTTTAACAAACATTAACAAGCGTTTCAAAACTTCTGACGCTATTTAGAATACATGTATTGGTCCTGGAGTTATGAATTGTTCAGAGTACATTGAGGGGAGTTGCTTTCAATACAAAAACAACAACAGAGTGAACATATACAGATCGACAAACCATTTCTGTATGGACGTTGCTTTGAGCACGGGGTCATTGTCATGGTGACACAGGAAAGGGCCTTCCCAAAACTGTTGCACAAAGTAGGAAGCACAGAACAGTCTATAATGTAATTTCATGCTGTAGCGTTAAGAGTTCCCTTCACTGGAACTAAGGGTTCTAGCCCAAACCATGAAAAACAGCCCCAGACCATTATTCCTCCTTACAGTTGGCACTACGCATTGGGGCAGGTAGTGTTCTCCTGGTATCCGCCAAACACAGATTTGTCCGTTGGACTGCCAGATGGTGAAGCGCGATTCATCACTCCAGAGAACGAGTTTCCACTGCTCCAGAGTCCAATGGCAGCGAGCTTTACAACACTCCAGCCGACGGTAGTGAGTGTTGCAACCAAGGACAGACGATTTATACGGGCTGCTTACTTCAGCACTTGGCAGTCCCGTTAAGTGAACACGTGTGGCCTACCACTTTGCGGCTGAGCAGTTGATGTTCCTAGACGTTTCCACTTCACAATAAAAGCACTTACAGTTGACCAAGCAGCTCCAGGACGGCAGAAATTTGACAAACTGAGTTGTTGGAAAGGTGGTATCCTATGACGGTGCCACGTTGAGAGTCACGGAGCTCTTCAGTAAAGCCATTCTACTGCCAATGTTTGTCTATGCAGATTGCATGGCTGTGTGCTCAATTTTATACACCTGTCAGCAATGGGTGTGGCTGAAATAGCCAAATCCACTAATTTGAAGGGGTGTCCACACATACAGTACCAGTCAAAAGTTTGGACACACCTATTCATTCAAGGGTTTTTCATTATTTTCTACATTGTAGAATAATAGTGAATACATCGAGTAACCAAAACAAAAGTGTTAAACAAATATATTTCATGTTTGAGATTCTTCAAAGTAGCCACCCTTTGCCTTGATGACAGCTTTGCACACTCTTGGCAATCTCTCAACTAGCTTCACCTGGAATGCTTTTCCAACAGTCTTGAAGGAGTTCCCATATATGCTGAGCACTTGTTGGCTGCTTTTCCTTCACTCTGCGGTCCACCTCATCCCAAACCATCTCAATTGGGTTGAGGTCGGGTGATTGTGGAGGCCAGGTCATCTGATGCAGCACTCCATCATTCTCCTTCTTGGTCAAATGGCCCTTACACAGCCTGGAGGTGTGTGCTGGGTCATTGTCCTGTTGAAAAACAAATGATAGTCCCACTAAGCGCAAACCAGATGCGATGGCGTATCGCTGCAGAATGCTGTGGTAGCCATGCTGGTTAAGTGTGCCTTGAATTCTAAATAAATCACTGACAGTGTCACCAGCAAAGCACCCACACACCATCACACCACCTCCTCCATGCTTCATGGTGGGAACCACACCTGCAGAGATCATCCGTTCACCTACTCTGCGTCTCACAAAGACACGACGGTTGGAACCAAAACTCGCAAATTTGGACTCTGACCAAAGGACAGATTTCCACCGGTCTCATGCCCATTGCTCGTGTTTCTTGTCCCAAGAAAGTCTCTTCTTATTGGTGTCCTTTACTAGTGGTTTCTTTGCAGAAATTCGACCATGAAGGCCTGATTCACGCAGTCTCCTCTGAACAGTTGATGTTGAGTTGTGTCTGTTACTTGAACTCTGTGAAGCATTTATTTGGGAAGAAATTTCTGTGGCTGGTCACTCTAATGAACTTATCCTCTGCAGCAGGGGAAACTCTGGGTCTTCCTTTCCTCGTGGCGATCCTCATGACAGACAGTTTCATCATAGCGCTTGATGGTTTTTGCGACTGCACTTGAAGAAACTGTCAATCTCTGAAATTTTCCAGATTGATTGACCTTCATGTCTTAAAGTAATGATGAACTGTAATTTCTCTTTGCTTATTTGAGCTGTGCTTGCCATAATATTGTCATGACTGACCACGAGAATCCAAATAGGTCATATCAGGTTTGCAATGAATAACTTCAATCAGACCCCCTTCCACCAAAGGAATGTGCTTTGTCTCAACAGACCTTTTTGCCACTGAAACTCTTAAGACGTTCAAAAGCAAATACTGGAACAATATTTTGAACGTAAAACATGGGGAATGGTCAAAGGCGATCTCTAGAACCCTAATGTAATTTTGTTTGTTATTTTGTGATGTCATAAAAAATGTTATAAAAGAAATACTGTAACTTGGAAAGTTCCCACACTACATAGATGAAGTTTCCATCCTATGGGTTGTGCATGTAATATGAAAAAGTATATGTTTTTGTTAAGAGAGGGATGTGATTTGAGAAGCTATAAGCGATAATTGTTTTTCATAACTTTGCACAGTGAGTAAGTAATCACTGCCCCGGAGTAAGGTCAGGGAGCGTGCCAGCCTGCCAGGAAACACCCCTTTCGAGCAAAACGTATAAATGATGGGTTAAGAAATGAACACTCTGCTCAAACCAAAGTATTACGCTACTCTCATCACCCCACTGGGGAACCATCGATAAGGCTGGCTAGCCTATCTTCAAAGAAGCATCTTCAGGAGCGAATGGAAGGAAAATCAACTCTGTAGTTCTGTTCAGGACTACACAACAAGTCACTGGATACCGGACAACTACGAAGAAGGACAACAGGAAAAGAGTTGTTTGAACCATTTCGGACAATCAGGGCCATTACAAGCGTGCCGCGAAAAGGCCCAATCCCCTTCCCAAGGCTGCCCCGTTCCCAGAAAGATCCCAGGCGAACCCAGGCATTTCACGTAAATACATTTATTATTTTTTTCTCAAAGGGGGCGGCGGTTCGTGTGCAAAGTATATGGTTATTGTAATTGAGAGTAGTTTCTGAATGTGTCAATGTTAAGTGTCTCGGTCACTCTCTCTCTCGTCATTCCACTAGGGACCTGTTTCAGCGTATTACGTCTCCAGTCAATAACCGATGCAGAGTATGTGTTTATCCTGTGTCCCCATGTAATTAGCTAGTAATAGGAACTTAAACCAATGTGTAGCACTGAATCATAAGTAAGGCTCAGGTTGCAAGGAGGTTACAACAGTTCAGAATGATGATATGAGGTTAGGATAAATAAGTTGACTGTTTATAGATGTGATAGGTAAAGACCTTTTAGAATTTAATTTGGGAGATGGTAACTCTTTAAAGAACCGCTCTCGTGGTGCCCCAGATCCTAACAAGTTAACTATTACATTATTGATTTAAAATCGGGTAACAATTAAACAAATTTAGGTAATTAGAAAAATAACAGTCTTAATGTTAAAGTCAAGTCACGACAAGGTGGACTCTGTCTTTTACCAAATGGGGATATCTTCTGTATACCAACCCTACCTTGTCACTACACAACTGATTGGCTCAAACGCATTAAGAAGAAATTCCACTATTTAACAAGGCACACCTGTTAATTAAAATACATTCCATGTCACTACCTCATGTAGCTGGTTGAGAGAATGGCAAGAGTGTGCAAAGCTGTCAAGGCAAAGGGTGGCAACTTTGAAGAATCTCAAATACAGTGAGGGAAAAAAGTATTTGATCCCCTGATGATTTTGTACGTTTGCCCACTGACAAAGAAATGATCAGTCTATAATTTTAATGGTATGTTTATTTGAACAGTGTGAGAGAGAATAACAACAAAAGAATCAAGAAAAACACGTGAAAAATGTTATAAATTGATTTGCATTTTAATGAGGGAAATAAGTATTTGACCCCTCTGCAAAACATGACTTAGTACTTGGTGGCAAAACCCTTGTTGGCAATCACAGAGGTCAGACGTTTCTTGTAGTTGGCCACCAGGTTTGCACACATCTCAGGACGGATTTTGTCCCACTCCTCTTTGCAGATCTTCTCCAAGTCATTAAGGTTTCAAGGCTGACGTTTGGCAACTCGAACCTTCAGCTCCCTCCACAGATTTTCTATGGGTTTAAGGTCTGGAGACTGGCTAGGCCACTCCAGGACCTTAATGTGCTTCTTCTTGAGCCACTCCTTTGTTGCCTTGGCCAGGTGTTTTGAGTCATTGTCATGCTGGAATACCCATCCACGACCCATTTTCAATGCCCTGGCTGAGGGAAGGAGGTTCTCACCCAAGATTTGGCGGTACATGGCCCCGTCCATCGTCCCTTTGATGCGGTGAAGTTGTCCTGTCCCCTTAGCAGAAAAACACCCCCAAAGCATAATGTTTCCACCTCCATGTTTGACAGTGGGGGTGGTGTTCTTGGGGTCATAAGCAGCATTCCTCCTCCTCCAAACACGGTGAGTTGAGTTGATGCCAAAGAGCTCCATTTTGGTCTCATCTGACCACAACACTTTCACCCAGTTGTCCTCTGAATCATTCAGATGTTCATTGGCAAACTTCAGACGGGCATGTATATGTGCTTTCTTAAGCAGTGGGACCTTGCGGGAGCTGCAGGATTTCAGTCCTTCACGGTGTAGTGTGATACCAATTGTTTTCTTGGTGACTATGGTCCCAGCTGCCTTGAGATCATTGACAAGATCCTCCCGTGTAGTTCTGGGCTGATTCCTCACCGTTCTCAAGATCATTGCCACTCCACGAGGTGAGATCTTGCATGGAGCCCCAGGCTGAGGGAGATTGACAGTTCTTTTGTGTTTCTTCCATTTGAGAATAATCGCACCAACTGTTGTCACCTTCTCACCAAGCTGCTTGGCGATGGTCTTGTAGCCCATTCCAGCCTTGTGTAGGTCTACAATCTTGTCCCTGACATCCTTGGAGAGCTCTTTGGTTTTGGCCATGGTGGAGAGTTTGGAATCTGATTGATTGATTGCTTCTGTGGACAGGTCTTTTATACAGGTAACAAACTGAGATTAGGAGCACTCCCTTTAAGAGTGTGCTCCTAATCTCAGCTCGTTACCTGTATAAAAGACACCTGGGAGCCAGAAATCTTTCTGATTGAGAGGGGGTCAAATACTTATTTCCCTCATTAAAATGCAAATCCATTTATAACATTTTTCACATGCGTTTTTCTGGATTTTTTTGTTGTTATTCTGTCTCTCACTGTTCAAATAAACCTACCATTAAAATTATAGACTGATCATTTCTTTGTCAGTGGGCAAACGTACAAAATCAGCAGGGGATCAAATACTTTTNAGATCTTGCATGGAGCCCCAGGCCGAGGGAGATTGACAGTTCTTTTGTGTTTCTTCCATTTGCGAATAATCGCACCAACTGTTGTCACCTTCTCACCAAGCTGCTTGGCGATGGTCTTGTAGCCCATTCCAGCCTTGTGTAGGTCTACAATCTTGTCCCTGACATCCTTGGAGAGCTCTTTGGTCTTGGCCATGGTGGAGAGTTTGGAATCTGATTGATTGATTGCTTCTGTGGACAGGTCTTTTATACAGGTAACAAACTGAGATTAGGAGCACTCCCTTTAAGAGTGTGCTCCTAATCTCAGCTCGTTACCTGTATAAAAGACACCTGGGAGCCAGAAATCTTTCTGATTGAGAGGGGGTCAAATACTTATTTCCCTCATTAAAATGCAAATCCATTTATAACATTTTTCACATGCGTTTTTCTGGATTTTTTTGTTGTTATTCTGTCTCTCACTGTTCAAATAAACCTACCATTACAATTATAGACTGATCATTTCTTTGTCAGTGGGCAAACGTACAAAATCAGCAGGGGATCAAATACTTTTTTCCCCTCACTGTATATATATATTTTTGATTTGTTTAACACTTTGTTTGGTTACTACATGATTCCATGTGTTATTTCATAGTTTTGATGTCTACACTATTATTCTACAATGCAGAAAATAGTCAAAAATAAAGAAGAACCCTGGAATGAGGAGGTATGTCCAAACTTTTGACTGGTACTGTTTGTGTGTGTGACACAGAGGTCAGTTTATTAAGTACACCATACCGTTCCTGCAGTCAGCATGCCAATTGCACACTCCCTCAAAACTTTAAAACATCTGTGGCATTGTGTTGTGTGACAAAACTGCACATTTTAGAGTGGCCTTTTATTGTCCCCAGCACAAGGTGCACCTGTGTAATGATCATGCTGTTTAATCAGCTTCTTGATATGCCACACCAGTCAGGTGGATGGATTATCTTGGCAAAGGATAAATGCTCACTAACAGGGATGTAAACAAATTCTGTGACAAAATTTGAGAGAAATACGTTTTTTTGTGCATATGGAACATTTCTGGGATTTTTTTATTTCAGCTCATGAAACCAACACTTAACATGTTGCGTTTTATATTTTTGTTCAGTGTAGATGAAAATTGGCAACAAAAAAAAAATGTAGTTGCAATGTTTTCATCAGTCAGAAACGTTTTACAAGATGAGATCCTATTCTTGTCTTTTAGGTAAAAACGCCCACGTGGTAAGCAGAGGCCTAGCATCCACGCCCACGTGGTAAGCAGAGGCCTAGCATCCACGCCCACGTGGTAAGCAGAGGCCTAGCATCCACGCCCACGTGGTAAGCAGAGGCCTAGCATCCACACCCACGTGGTAAGCAGAGGCCTAGCATCCACACCCACATGGTAAGCAGAGGCCTAGCATCCACACCCACATGGTAAGCAGAGGCCTAGCATCCACACCCACATGGTAAGCAGAGGCCTAGCATCCACACCCCACATGGTAAGCAGAGGCCTAGCATCCACACCCACATGGTAAGCAGAGGCCTAGAATCCACACCACATGGTAAGCAGAGGCCTAGCATCCAAATTCATCAGGAGGAAAAATATGTCTCAGATCTTACCTCTTTCTTTCCAAAGGATGGAAGCTTTTCCCTGAATTTCTGCCAAAAAATAAACAGGAAACATGAATTACGACAAGCAGTCCATCAATAGACGTTGAGAACTAAGAACATCTCACCACCAGTTGTATTGGTGTTATGATAACATGTGTGTTTATCAATAATAAACAGAGTAATTATAATACTGCTCATTTTTTATTAAGTGAATTGTCACCAGCATGTCTAGGTATTTAGAGTCGGCCTTCTTCCTCTCTAGATCTCTCTTTAACTGCTGGTCCAGGGCATTTTCCCTGACCACCTCCTGAAACAAGTACTCCAGGTCTTTATCCTTCCCTCTCCTCTGCTTCTCCTCCCTCTCTTCTTGGGGTTCAGCTTTAAGGACATCCTGTGGGAAGTAACTGAAAGGCAGGAGAAAGAGACATGATTGTGAATTGCTTTAACAAGTGAGCATGGCAATAGTAACAACAACAACCCTAGAATCTAGAAGTTAGCCTACCGTTGTGATGTGAGTGGAGTGTTCTGTACTGGCCTCTCCTCATCCTCCTTCTTCTCTTGTTTGACATCAATCTTCAGGACATCCAGAGGTGGCTCATCACCATCAAAGTAACTGAAACACACATCAGGTGAATAACAGTGTTGTAGTAAATCACAGGCTTACTGCTTTATGTTTCAAAAGCATTGAATGTAGCCGATGATGTTGCAATCTAGTGGTGACATGAGCCCTCTTAAATAAACCACAAACTTAGGAGATGTAAAAGGAGTTTTCATAGTACGCAGCTGCAGCAAGCAGGCTCATGTCCACAACACACAGAGGACCCATGGATAGGGCCTAACGATGTCCTGGAGACGGGTTAGGGCCTGTGGACCTGAAAACGACATCACTGTCTGTCTGTCTGTCTGTCTGTAAATCACCTTGAATCATAAATAACTACTCAAAAGTATTTGTTGATCAGTCAGTCTGTCAGAATTTACCCACAATACATCACGGTTTTGATGCTCTCGAACACAGCCAGTAAGACAGTGCCTTACCAGTGGCCGCCTCTGTCCGGTGCTGACGGGGCTGACGGGGCTGAACGCCAGTGGTCAGATGTGGAGGGGTGGGCCTCCCTGGCTGGGCCTGGGCATGTCGGTCCTCTCTGGACAGTGTTCAGCAGATTAGTGATATGCTGTTCCCTGGACTCATCCATCTGAACCACTGCCCGCTACACCGCGAGGGGAAACCAACAGCATTAGTACAGAGTTCATCCTGATACATGCTAGATACTATAGATTTATTCGACATAGGTAGCTACTTCATTATCAAAATAACAGATATGGCTAGTTGTCAGCCGTGATAGTCAACGAGACTAAGTAACAAGCAAGCCACTACACACCAAACAGATACACAGGTGCCTCTGTAACTAATGTTACTCTACTAACCGATTTTCTCTCATTTTCTTTCCTCTTCAAGCCTCCCCATTTGGCGTACCACAGTCCGATCTCCCGGCCCTTTAGATGCGGGGGTGGACGGTTTGGTCCCCCACCTCTCCCTCCCCGTTCTCCCCGGTCCCCCCGGTCCTCCCTCGACTCCGATTCGGTGCTCCGCGGGTGTCCACCACCACTCGACCCAGCTGGGCGGTCCCACCTCTCCCGGCTCCCATCCCGTCCGAATCCTCGACCTCCTCTTCGGCCACCTCGTCGGCCGCCTCTGCCCCCATAACCTCCATAACTCATACCGCCTTCGGAATCACAGGGACACAGCTATGGCAAGCTAGCAATGCAAGACACTGTCTGTAGACTTACAAATGGGGACTACCCAGCTAGCTACGTTTGCTGCACTATTCGAAACCTTTGCCTTGGGATTGCTAGCTAACGGCCCGTGGATCTCCTAGATGTGCTAAATTAATAATTATATATCTCGAAGCGTGTACATATTTGAGATTAAGTTCGGAATAACTAAGCAGTTGAATGTGAAGGAAATAAATAGTATATCCGCTGATATCAAGTGAAAATCTGTATAGTTTTTTTTTGCAAAGATGTGAGTCGTGTATATATATATATATATCCGGTCGCATAGTTTACGCAACAATGAAATAGTCGATGGTTGATGACGTTTCCCTCATGCTTGTCCAGAGAGGAAAGGCCTGGTTCACCGCTGCCTCTACATGTCCTAGTGGGGAGAGAGCACCATCTTTTACACACTGGTGTTGTTCAATTGTCTTAAAGGAAATTGCTGCATTAAAATAAAATGTCTTTAAAACACATGGCATTCATATACAATGTTATTTTCATGATGTAGCATGCACACACACCAGTGTTTCCCCTAGGATTTTTTTTTTCTGCAGCAGTGGCAAAGTTAGCATGGGGGTGGTCCATTTGCTGGGGCGAGACCCCAAAAGACTCTGAATGCATTAAATGCTACAAATATATGTTGTAACTTGTCACTCCAGGTTTTTTTCTGGATCAAAATGGGGCTTGTTGGGAGTAGTGGGGGAGTGGTAGAGGCCCTCTAGGCCACAGATCTTTTATTTTTTGCCGTTTTAAAGGTAATGTCCTGCAGTTCTACACATTTTGCCATGACTTATGCCTTGTTCTTATGCTATCTGAGTGACTCAAACATTATAACAAAATCAATGTGGGCCCCATGAGAGAAGGAGAGAATTAAAAATGTTAGATTCTCCCTGACTGTCTAGTTATAATTTTGGTGATTGTTAGTTCTCAAAGATGATCTTATTTAAAAATATGAAGCAACGGCTGTTAAATTAATATAGGGGAAACACTACACACACACACACACACACACACACACACACACACACACACACACACACACACACACACACACACACACACACACACACACACACACACACACACACACACACACACACACACACACACACAGTGGAGTTTGTGCCAAGTGTACTGGAAGCTAATCCTTAATGAGGAGGTGAGGACCGAGTTTGGGAAACCCTGGCGTATTCAATAAAAGTGCCTTTCTGTTTGAAATGGTTCATGGTGTGTTTGAGCATCTTCATTGACCACTCCAAGGGCCACCTGTGATTGTATCATCAAATCCTATGGAGGGCATTTAAGTCCAAAATAATTACATATTAGGATCAAATTAAATTCAAATAGAAGCCAAATCAAAACAATAAACTGATGAGGCTAAAATAAATTATTTAAACAACTGCCTTGTTTTAATGCCTGTGGTGTGTAGAACACAGTACATTATCTCATGGCTTTTTCAAAACTCACTTCGCTCATATTGTATACAGTTGAAGTCGGAAGTTGACATACACTTAGGTTGGAGTAATTAAAACTCGCTTTTTAACCACTCCACAAATGTCTTGTTAACAAACTATAGTTTTGGCAAGTCGGTTAGGATATCTACTTTGTGCATGACACTAGTCCTTTTTCCAACAATTGTTTACAGACAGATTATTTCACTTATAATTCACTGTATCACAATTCCAGTGGGTCAGAAGTTTACATACACTAAGTTGACTGTGCCTTTAAACAGCTTGGAAAATTCCAGAAAATTATGTCATGGCTTTAGAAGCTACTGATAGGCTAATTGACATCATTTGAGTCAATTGGAGGTGTACCTGTGGATGTATTTCAAGGCCTACCGTCAAACTCAGTGCCTCTTTGCTTGACATCATGGGAAAATCAAAAGAAATCAGTAGACCTCCACAAGTCTGGTTCATCCTTGGGAGCAATTTCCAAACGCCTGAAGGTACCACATTCATCTGTACAAACAATAGTGCGCAAGTATAAACACCACGGGACCACGCAGACGTCATACCGCTCAGAAAGGAGATGCGTTCTGTCTCCTAGAGATGAACGTACTTTGGTGCGATAAGTGCAAATTAATCCCAGAACAACAGAAAATTACCTTGTGAAGATGCTGGAGGAAACAGGTACAAAAGTATCTATATCCACAGTAAAACGAGTCCTATATCGACATAACCTGAAAGGCCGCTCAGCAAGGAAGAAGCCACTGTTCCAAAACCGGCATAAATAAACCAGACTATGGTTTGCAACTGCACATGGGGACAAAGATCGTACTTTTTGGAGAAATGTCCTCTGGTCTGATGAAACAAAAATAGAACTGTTTGGCCATAATGACCATTGTTATGTTTGGAGGAAAAAGGGGGAGGCTTGCAAGCCGAAGAACACCATCCCAACCGTGAAGCACGGGGGTGGCAGCATCATGTTGTGGGGGTGCTTTGCTGCAGGATGTTGTGGGGGTGCTTTGCTGCAGGAGGAACTGGTGCCCTTCACAAATTACATGGCATCATGAGGACGGAAAATTAAGTGGATATATTGAAGCAACATCTCAAGACATCAGTCAGGAAGTTAAAGCTTGGTCGCCAATGGGTCTTCCAAATGGACAATGACCCCAAGCATACTTCCAAAGTTGTGGCAAAATGGCTTAAGGACAACAAAGTCAAGGTATTGGAGTGGCCATCACAAAGCCCTGACCTCAATCCTATAGAACGTTTGTGGGAAGAACTGAAAAAGTGTGTGCGAGCAAGGAGGCCTACAAACCTGACTCAGTTACACCAGCTCTGTCAGGAGGAATGGGACAAAATTCACCCAACTTATTGTGGGAAGCTTGTGGAAGGCTACCCGAAATGTTTGACCCAAGTTATACAATTTAAAGGCAATGCTACCAAATAGTAATTGAGTGTATGTAAACTTCTGACCTACTGGGAATGTGATGAAAGAAATAAAAGTTGAAATAAATCATTCGCTCTACTATTATTCTGACATTTCACATTCTTAGAATAAAGTGGTGATCCTAACTGACCTAAGACAGGGAATTTTTACCTCGATTAAATGTCAGGAATTGTGAAAAACTGAGTTTAAATGTACTTGGCTAAAGTGTATGTAAACTTCCGACTTCAACTGTACATTGATCCAGAGCTGTTCGAAATTACTGGGGCTTCATGTCCGAAGAGACTGATGTTCTTCACTACGTGTTCAGTCTTCCGGCGCTTCCGCTAACACAATAGTTTTTAATTGGACTGTGTTCAGATTGCCTTTAGCCTTTTGTTGGAATCTGTTGAATTAATAAGGGAGTGAGAAGATGTTTTTTTTTTTTTTTACAGAGCAGAGCTAATTATTGCCCTAAAGCATGGCAAATGGGAGCGAAGGATAGAAGGAGATAGAATGAGAGGAGAGAGAATGAGAGAGAATGAGAGAAGAGAGAAGGAGAGAGAGTGAGAGAAGGAGAGAGAATGAGAGAAGGAGAGGGGAGAGAATGAAAGGAGAGAGAATGAGAGGAGAGAGAATGAGAGGAGAGAATGAGAGGAGAGAGAGTGAGAGAATGAGAGGAGAGAGAATTAGAGGAGAGAATGAGAGGAGAGAGAATGAGAGAAGGAGAGAGAATGAGGAGAGAGGGTGAGAGGAGAGAGTGAGAGAATGAGAGTAGAGAGAATTAGAGAAGGAGAGAGAGTGAGAGAAGGAGAGAATGAGGAGAGAGAATGAAAGGAGAGAGAAGGAGAGATAATGAGAAAAGGAGAGAGAATGATTGAAGGAGAGAGTGAGAGAAGGAGAGAAGGAGAGATAATGAGAGAAGAGAGTTACACTTAGAGGGAGAGGGGTCAACTCTTGAGAGTGATACTGAAAGAAAGGGAGAGCTTTTTTAAGAGGAGGCAAGATTGAGGGAGAGAGTCATGCGTGTGAGACGTGTGAGGTAACAAGTCAGATCCCACATAAGCCTGGAGTCCCTGTCATGAAACATGGATCATATTTTCACCAAGCGCCCTTTGAAATGTCCTTCCTCACCGTCTGCTTCTCTCACCTCTAAAGCTGTAATTCTCACAGTAATAATGAAGGAGTCTGTAACTCTCCACCTGTTGTAATGCTTACCATCCGTCAGCCTGTCTGTACCTCATCCATCATTATGGCGGTGTAATTCAGCTCCTACTCTGTATGGTGCCGCGTTAGACCCAGTCATCCAGCCAATGAATCAACCCCAACCCCACTACTCAACCTCAATAGGAATGACTTCAGTATCCATTATGTCAAGGGTGATGCTGCTATTCAATCAAATAAATGAAAATTGACATCAGTGTCAGTTTAAATGAAGGATAGGAGATTAATTATCGTTGGGTTATTATTTGTATTTTTTTACCAAGATTCAGCCTTCTGTGTGTACCTAATGTGAGTCCCAATGTCTCATGAGGATATTTCACTTCTTATAATATTCAACTTTTAAGATCTGGCAGTAACCAGTTCTGACTGAAATGTATTCCGTCTGTGAGAAATATTATGGGAGAAGATATGAAAGATTCACTATAAGTCTGGGTTTGAATCAGGTTTCCTCTGGCGTTGAAGTTAGGGGGAAAATCCAGATGTCTCTCCTTCTGCTAGTGCCTTTTGTCTTAACTTTGTCATTATTTGAAACGTGCGAGACAGGGAATGAGAGGGGGGGTGGGAGCAAAAGAGAAGGAGGGGGAGAGAGAGAGTGAGGACAGAGAAATATAGTTAGATAGAGGGGGAGGGTTGCTTTAGTATGGATTGTATATCCTTCCCCCATCTGTGTTTCCTTAAGGATGGTAAAGGAGTACCTCCCGGTGGTACCTGGCAACCAACAACCTTTGACCCCCATACTGAATTATTTAACCCAGAAGTGATGATGATTTTGTGGTAATAAGGATAACACTTTACATTGTGTTGCACCATACCTAAACAGCTTTTATTCTTCAAGTAACAAAAGTGTCATTATATTTTGTTAGTAGGAGGGATGATGGTATGAAGGGGTTTCAGGACACATTATGACTGTGACATTTACCGTGTCAAGAGCTAAGACTCCTCGGACATGGAACGACGATGACAACAACGCTCCTTTTCCCCCTAACAAAGCATTCCTTACCACAGGACACTTCCTGTGCTCCTCAGTGTCTACCCTGACCACAGAGGGCAGGTTCAAAAGCTAATACTCAGGCAGGTTAAAGCTGCAATAAGAACACAGAGGACGTGTCAGCCTCATGACAGCAGCGTGACTGGTACGTGGGAGAGAGGCCGGGGTCACTCAAAAACAGAGCAGCTGAAATCACATTAAATAGAGGAAAGAGGAGTTGGACAATAACATTTCCACTGATAAGAGGACTGTTGGGAATAACCGGATTATTTACCACACATCACAGAGACTATATACTGTATTAGTTAGTCAGTTAGTTACAGTAGTTAGTAATGCATTCTGAAGTGTGTTAGATAGTGTGATAACTAGTCTGTTGATTATGTTATAGTTGATTAAAATCTATCAGTGAATTCATTTTTTACTGATTGTCAGTCATTCAATTAGTATAGATAAGTAATTCATATAGGTAAACAAACATCAATCCCAGTCTTCTCAGTGGTGAGCCATGCATCGTTCCTCAATGATTTCCAATCAAGAAAAACGCTAATCTAAAAATGTGTACAGTATGGAAAGCAAACTTCAATACCTTATATTCACATGAATGAATAAATGAGCAAGTGATGAGTTTATTTCCATTCTGCTTGGCTGAAGAGATGTGGTACTGCTGCATTGAAAGGGTAAAAACTCTGTCAAAACACTGAAATGGTCTCTATTCATTACAAGGTCAAAAGTAAACTCATCTACTGGGACCCATTGGTTATGATTCATAAGCCATATGATTCATAAGCCATATGATTCTGTAAGCCATATGATTCTGTAAGCCATATGATTCATAAGCCATATGATTCATGAGCCATATGATTCTGTAAGCCATATGATTCATAAGCCATATGATTCTGTAAGCCATTTTTCTCTAACTTGATTGTTGTTGCCTTAAAGCAGTGTAAATGTAAACGCATTTTACAGTGTTGAGGCAATTTTCTAGTATAAATATTTTATGAGCACATTCATAGGAAGGACAAAACACAACACAACACAGATGACACACAACAAAACACATCCTTTATGAAACATCAAATAAAACCTGGAGGCTCACATGAGTGTCTGAAATGGTCCCCAAACACAGACAGTATGGTGAAGAAGGCACAAGGGCCCCTTTTCAACCTCAGGAGGCTGAAGAAATGTGTCTTGGCCCCTAAGACCCTCACAAACTTTTACAGATGCACCATTGAGAGCCCTCTAGGACATCTACAGCACCCAGTGTCACAGGAAGGCCAAGAAGATCATCAAGGACCTCAGCCACCCAAGCCACGTCCTGTTCACCCCGCTATCACCCAGAAGGTGAGGTCAGTACAGGTGCATCAAAGCTGGTACATAGAGACTGAAAAGCAACTTCTATCTCAAGGCCATCAGACTGTTAAATAGCCATCACTAGCCGGCTACCACCCGGTTACTCAACCCTGCACCTTAGAGGCTGCTGCCCTATGTACATAGACATGGAACACTGGTCACTTAAATAGTGGAACACTAGTCACTTTAATAATGTTTACATTCTGTTCAACCCATTTCATACACTATATACAGTACCAGTCAAAAGTTTGGACACACCTACTCATTCCAGGGTTTTTCTTTATTTTTACTATTTTCTACATTGTAGAATAATAGTGAAGACATCAAATAACACATATGGAATCGTGTAGTAACCAAAAAAGTGTTAAACAAATCAAAATATATTTGAGATTCTTCAAAGTAGCCACCAATTGCTATGATGACAGCTTTGCACACTCTTGGCATTCTCTCAACCAGCTTCATGAGGTAGTCACCTGGAATGCATTTCAATTAACAGGTGTGGATTGTAAAAAATTCATTTGAGGAATTTCTTTCCTTCTTAATGCATTTGAATCAATCAGTTGTGTAGTGACAAGGTAGGGGTGGTATACAGAAGATAACCCATATTATGGCAAGAACAGCTCAAATAAGCAAAGAGAAACGACAGTCCATAATTACTTTAAGACATGAAGGTCAGTCAATATGGAAAAATTGAAGAACTTTTAACGTTTTTTCAAGTGCAGTTGCAAAAACCATCAAGCGCTACGATGAAACTGTCTTTCATGAGGACCACCACAGGAAAGGAAGACCCAGAGTTACCTCTGCTGCAGAGGATAAGTTCATTAGAGTTAACAGCACCTCAGATTTCAGCCCAAATAAATGCTTCACAGAGTTCAAGTAACAGACATCTCAACATCAACTGTTCAGAGACTGCGTGAATCAGGCCTGCAAAGAAAACACTAGTAAAGGACACCAATAACAAGAAGAGACTTGCTTGGGCCAAGAAACACGAGCAATGGACATTAGACCTGTGGAAATCTGTCCTTTGGTCTGATGAGTCCAAATTTGAGATTTTTGGTTTCAACCGCCGTGTCTTTGTGAAACGCAGAGTAGGTAAACGTATTACCTCCGCATGTGTGGTTCCCACTGTGAAGAAGGGAGATGGTGTGATGGTGTGGGTGCTTTGCTGGTGACATTGTCTGTGATTTACTTAGAATTCAAGGCACACTTAACCAGCATGGCTACCACAGCATTCTGCAGCGATACGCCATCCCAATTGGTTTGCGCTTAGTGGGACTATCATTTGTTTTTCAACAGGACAATGACCCAACACACCTCCAGGCTGTGTAAAGGCTATTTGACCAAGAAGGAGAGTGATGGAGTGCTGCATCAGATGACCTGGCCTCCACAATCACCCAACCTCAACCCAATTGAGATGGTTTGGGATGAGGTGGACCGCAGAGTGAAGGAAAAGCAGCCAACAAGTGCTCAGCATATGTGGGACCTCCTTCAAGACTGTTGGAAAAGCATTCCAGGTGAAGCTGGTTGAGAGAATGCCAAGAGTGTGCAAAGCTGTCATCAAGGCAAAGGGTGGCTACTTTGAAGAATCTCAAATATAACATATATTTAGATTTGTTTAACACTTCTTTGGTTACTACGTGATTCCATATTTGTTATTTCATAGTTTTGATGTCTTCACTATTATTCTAGAATGTAGAAAATAGTAAAAATACAGAAAAACGCTTGAATGAGTAGATGTCCAAACTTTTGACTGGTACTGTATACAAAAGTATGTGTACACCCCTTAAAAACTGTTGCTGACAGGTGTATACAATCGAGCACACAGCCATGCAATCTCCATAGACAAACACTGGCAGTAGAGCTCAGTGACTTTCAACGTGACACCGTCAATAGGGCCACCTTTCCAACAAGTCAGTTCGTCCAATTTTTGCCCTGCTAGAGATGTCCCGGTCAACTGTAAGCGCTGTTATTGTGAAGTGGAAACGTCTAGGAGCAACAACAGCTCAGCCACGAAGTGGTAGGCCACACAAGCTCACAGAACGGGACTACCGAGTGCTGAAGCGCGTAAAAATCGTCTGTCTTCGGTTGCAGCACTCACTACCGAGTTCCAAACTGCCTCTGGAATCAACGTCAGCACAATAACTGTTCTTCAGGAGGTTCATGAAATGGGTTTCCATGGCCGAGCAGCCACACACAAGCCTAAGATCACCATGCGCAATGCCAAATGTTGGCTTGAGTGGTGTTAAGCTCGCCGCCATTGGACTCCGGAGCAGTGGAAAGGCGTTCTTTGGAGTGATAAATCACGCTTCACCATCTGGGTTTGGCGGATGCCAGGAAAATGCTACCTGCCTGAATGCATAGTCCCAACTGTAAAGTTTGGTGGAGGAGGAATAATGGTCAGGGGCTGTTTTAGTTCTAGTGAAGGGAAATCTTTAAGCTACAGCATACAATTACATTCTAGACGATTCTGTGCTTCCAACTTTGTGGCAAGAGATTGGGGAAGGCCCTTTCCTGTTTCAGCACAAATCGAAGTCCATACAGAAATGGTTTATCGAGATCAGTGTTGAAGAACTTGACTGGCCTGCACAGAGCCCTGACCTCAACCCCATCAAACACCTTTGGGACGAATTGGAACGCAGACTGATCTATTAACTGATCTACTCCTCCAGGCTCTCAGCCACAGGAGGATGGTGGCACCTTAATTGGGGAGGACGGGCTTGTGGTAATGGCTGGAGCGTAATAAGTGAAATGGTATCAAATACATTTAATGCCATTAATGCCATTCCATTTGCTCAGTTCCATCCATTATTATGAGCCGTCATCCCCTCAGCAGCCTGCACTGCAGTCTCAGCAGCAAGGTATCTGATCTATTCCTCAAGAGTCCGGGTTCTCAGCAGATTATTATAGAGTAAAGGCACACTATTTAACACACACACACACACATATTTATATATATTCCACCTCACCTCATCACTTAGTCCTACACCATCTTCTCTCCACCTCATCACTTAGTCCTGCACCACCTTCTCTCCACCTCACCTCATCACTTAGTCCTGCACCACCTTCTCTCCACCTCACCTCATCACTTAGTCCTGCACCACCTTCTCTCCACCTCACCTCATCACTTAGTCCTGCACCACCTT
>QNTS01006815.1:30048-41894 GCA_003317085.1 Hucho hucho
AGATCAGCTAATGTTACCCCTAACAGGGAGGAGATCAGCTAATGTTACCCCTAACAGGGAGGAGATCAGCTAATGTTACCCCTAACAGGGAGGAGATCAGCTAATGTTACCCCTAACAGGGAGGAGATCAGCTAATGTTACCCCTAACAGGGAGGCGATCAGCTAATGTTACCCCTAACAGGAAGGAGATCAGCTAATGTCTTCCCTGTTAGGGGTAACATTAGCTTATGTTAGGCCTACCCCTAATAGGAAAGAGAGTCTGGATCAACCAGAAGTGTCCCAACCAGAAACATTATTATCTGGTATTTAGGATGTTCAGGTGTATTGTACCTATCCCAGCTCAACCTGATTCGTGCTAATATGATTAAAATATAATCGTGTTAACGTAGCTTGCTGTAGTGTGTATTTGTTTAGGATTGATCTCAATTGTCTGTGGTGAGGTTAGTCACTGTGGATGACTCCTGGGTGTACATAGGGAGGTAGGATGTCCGAAGGGTTTTTTAAGATTTTACTAGTTAAGGTGACTCAAATATGTGGAGATTTTTATGGAGATCAAGAAAGATGGCCTGTATGGCCAGACTGTCTCATTTCATTCATTACTACTGTTCCTGTGGTTCTCATGTAAGAAGTTAGACAACCACAAAAAAAACTTCTGATTCCACTCCTGCATTTCCAGCTGTAAATTCAGTATAAATGAACAAAAACATATCTCTTGTGGAGCAACAAGTCTACAAGTGACCAAGCAACAAGTCTAGTAGTGACCGATACTTTGGTATCTTCAAAAGGCTTAATCTTCAAGCTCTAAACTAGCCAACCCTTTTAAACCAGAGGCCTTTGAGCTTAGAACGTTACAGTGGGCGATCTGACCCTGAAAGGGCCTCAAGCCTAACCTCCTCTGATTGACTAAACTGACACATGGGAACATCTGCCTGTCTCATTGGTTCAATCACTGGCACAAGGGAACATCTCCCTTCTGATTGGTTCAATCACTGACACATGGGAAGATCTGCACTGGGCTGGAAACAAACTGGCTATTCTAAGCCGTGGTAGGCCAGATTAACACAGAGCAGAGACGAGAGACTCTCTCAGGGTGAGTTACATCAGAAACATATGGAGATGACCACACATCCAAGATCAAAATAAAGGCTCTCTTTCTTTAAGAGACCGCTATATACTGTCTTCTTTCAGTGCTGATGAGAGGATGTGCGCAGGATGGTACAGTGTATATATATATATATATATATATATATATACACATCCCCAGTCCAAAGTTTTAGAACACCTACTCAGGCAAGGGTTTTTCTCTATTTTTACTATTTTCTACATTGTAGAATAATAGTGAAGACATCAAAACTATGAAATAACACATATGGAATCATGTAGTAACCAAAAAAGTGTTAAAACAAATCAAAATATATTTTATATTTGAGATTCTGCCTTGATGACAGCTTTGCACACTCTTTGCATTCTCTCAACCAGCTTTAACTAGAATGTTTTTTCCAACAGTCTTGAAGGAGGTCCCACATATGCTGAGCACTTGTTGGCTGCTTTTCCTTCACTCTGCGGTCTAACTCATCCCAAACCATCTCAATTGGGTTGAGGTCGGGTGGTTGTGGAGGCCAGGTCATCTGATGCAGCACTCCATCACTCTCCTTCTTGCTCAAATAGCCCAAATAGTGTTGGATTATTGTCCTGTTGAAAAACAGATGACAGTCCCACTAAGAACAAACCAGATGGGATGGCGTATCACCGCAGAATGCTGTGGTAGCCATGCTGGTTAAGTGTGCCTTGAATTCTAAATAAATCACTGACAGTGTCACCATCAAAGCAACCCCACACCATCACTCCTCCTCCATGCTTCACGGTGGGAACCACATATGCAGAGATCATCCATTCAAATACTCCGCGTCTCACAAAGACACGGCGGTTGGAACCTAAAATCTCAAATATGGACACATCAGACCAAAGGACAGATTTCCACCGGTATAATGTCCATTGCTGTTGTTACTTGGCCCAAGCAAGTCTCTTCTTATTATGAGTGTCCTTTAGTAGTGGTTCCTTTGCAGCAATTCTTTGCAGCAAGGCCTGATTCACGCAGTGTCCTCAGAACAGTTGATGTTGAGATGTGTCTGTTACTTGAACTATGTGAAGCATTTATTTGGGTTGCAATCAGAGGTCCAGTTAACTCTAATGAAGTTATCCTCTGTAGCAGAGGTAACTCTGGGTCTTCCTTTCCTGTGGCGGTCCTCATGAGAGCCAGTTTCATCATAGCGCTTGATGGTTTTTGCGACTGCACTTTCAAAGTTCTTTACATTTTCCGTACTGACTGACCTTCATGTCTTAAAGTAATGATGGACTGTCATTTCTCTTTGCTCATTTGAGCTGTTCTTGCCATAATATGGACTTGGTCTTTTACCAAATAGGGCTATCTTCTGTATACCACCCCTACTTTGTCACAACACAACTGATTGGCTCAAACGCCTTAAAATGAAATAAATTCCACAAATTAACAAGGCACACCAGTTCATTTAAATGCATTCCAGGTGACTACCTCATGAAGCCAAGAATGTGCAAAGATGTCATCAAGGCAAAGGGTGGCTACTTTGAAGAATCTCAAATATAAAATATATTTTGATTTGTTTTAACACTTTTTTGGTTACTGCAGTAAAAGAAGTAAAAAATAAAGAAAAACCCTGGAACGAGTAGGTGTCCAAACTTTTGCCTGGAATATATACTGTGTCTATAACATACTGTGTCTTACCTGACTGGAGGTATCACTGCTGAGTGATTCGGTCTGTCTTACCTGACTGGAGGTGTCACTGCTGACTAATTCTGTCTGTCTTACCTGACTGGAGTTATCACTGCTGAGGGACTCTGTCTTGTGTTCTGACAGTCCTCTGTGGAAGCGATTCGGCAGGGTGGCGATTCCTCCCCCGTTCTGCAGGTGATGTGGGATCGCTAGAGGGGGCAGAACAGTCCCTGGTCCTGGTTCTCTTGGCTCCTCCTCTGGAGGCGTGTCCATGGAAGGGGTGCAGCTACTAGGCTCCGGGGGCGTGACCTCCGTGTCCATGGAGACCGCGGAGCCTCCGTTGCCCCGGTAACCGTTCTCCAGCGTTTCCCCACCGCCATCGTCCCAGCTCTCGTTCTTAGGGCCCAGCTCTTTACTATCACGATTGAACGTCGACCGGGCGATGATGCCAAACTTTCGCGTCCGTTTGCCGCCACCGGTCTGCGTCGGAAGGATGCCAGGAGGCTCGGAGGACACGCTGCTCCCGTGGTCCAGGGAGTTTTTGCCATCTTGGATGCCACCGCTGCCACCAGTGACGGTGGCGTTGCCGTTTCCATTGCACGGAGGGAGAGGGGCTTTACGTTTGATCCTCCGGAGCATGATCAGGTAGATGCAGCCGCCATTCCAGCACTGATCAGCCAGGTAACTGTTGAGAGAACATAAGACAAAAGGAGATGTCAGAATGTGTGGAGACGGGAGTCTCCCAGTCACAGATAAACAGATGAAAAGGAGATGTCAGAATGTGTGGGGACGGGAGTCTCCCAGTCACAGATAAACAGATGAAAAGGAGATGTCAGAATGTGTGGAGACGGGAGTCTCCCAGTCACATATAAACAGATAAAAGGAGATGTCAGAATGTGTGGAGACGGGAGTCTCCCAGTCACATATAAACAGATAAAAGGAGATGTCAGAATGTGTGGGGACGGGAGTCGCCCAGTCACAGATAAACAGATGAAAAGACAAAAGGAGATGTCACATTTGAACCCTTTTCTGATGAATTATGCCATTTGGAAATTAAAGGCATGAAAAGAACTTTGGAAAAGACTGTATTGTAGCGAGTTGAAATAATTTCCTACGAGCACATTAACAGTGTAAATCATCCCGTTGTCCTTCCTTCTAACTCTTAATGCTTCTTTGATATCTCTGACAGCAGCTCATTGCTAAGCAGACGCCATTTCAGTTTCAATGGCACTTCAGATGTCATTTCAGGCAAAATTGTGTCTGTGTGTTAAGCAGGAAAGCATGCTGCAGTATGCCAAAACATGTCTAGACAAGAACAGTGAGTGAAAAAGCCCACTCAGCCTAGGAATATAATCTGAAATGATTCAGGATGGCAGGAAGACGTAGAAGTGAATAATGAATATCTGAACATATTCCTTCTTTCTCCTATATGTTGTTTGCTATGGAATATAGTCTAACCTTGTCAAATAAAATCCACTTGCTTCCAGTTATCTGGTTATGAAAGAACTTCATTGGACTATGTAAACTGGAAACCACATATCCTGAGGCTGCATTTATTGTAGCTGAGGATTTTAACAAGGCTAATCTGAAAACAAGGCTCCCTAAATTTTATAAGCATATCAAAGGCGCGACCCAGGCTGGCCAAATTCTGGATCATTGCTACTCTAACTTCCGCAAAGCCCTCCCTCGCCCTCCTTCAGCAAATCTGACCATGACTCCATTTTGTTGCTCCCAGCCTATAGACAGAAACTAAAACAGGAAATGCCCATGCTCAGGTCTGTTCAACGCTGGTCCGACCAATCTGATTCCACGCTTCAAGAATGCTTCGATCACGTGGACTGGGATATGTTCCGCATAGCCTCAGACAACAACATTGATCAATACACTGATGCGGTGAGCTAGTTTATTAGCAAGTGCATCGGTGATGTTGTACCCATGGTGACTATTAAAACCTTCCCCAACCAGAAACCGTGGATTGATGGCAGCATTCGCGCAAAAACTGAAAGCGTGAACCGCTGCTTTTAAATCATGGCAAGGCAACCGGAAACATGACCGAATGCAAACAGTGTAGCTATCAAAACCTGCAGGCTCTCCTTTACCGCAGCCAACGTGAGTAAAACATTTAAATGTGTTAACCCTAACAAGGCTGCCAGCCCAGAAGGCATCCCTAGCCGCGTCCTTAGAGCATGCGCAGACCAGCTGGCTGGTGTGTTTATGAACTTATTCAATCAATCCCTATCCCAGTTTGCTGTTCCCACATGCTTCAAGAGGTCCACCATTGTTCCTGTTCCCAAGTAAACTAAGGCAACTGAGCTAAATGACTATCGCCCCATAGCACTCACTTACGTCATCATGAAGTGCTATGAGAGACTAGTCAAGGATCATATCACCTACCTGACACCCTAGACCCATTCCAATTTGCTTACCGCCCCAATAGGTCCACAGACGATGCAATCGCAATCACACTGCCCTAACACATCTGGACAAGAGGAAAATCTAATGTAAGAATGCTGTTCATCGATTACAGCTCAGAATTTAACACCATGTCATTAAGCCCCAGGACCCACACCTGTGCAACTGGGTCCTGGACTTTCTGACGGGCCATGCACGCCTCCAACTCAATCATCAAGTTTGCAGACGACACTACAGTGGTAGGCTTGATTACCAACAACGACGAGACGGCCTACAGGGAGGAGGTGAGGGCCCTCGGAGTGTGGTGTCAGGAAAATAACCTCACACTCAACGTCAACAAAACAAAGGAGATGATCGGGGACTTCAGGAAACAGCAGAGGGAGCACCCCCCTATCCACATCGACGGGACAGTAGTGGAGAAGGTGGAAAGTTTTAAGTTCTTCGGCGTAGACATCACGGACAAACTGAAATGGTCCACCCACACAGACAGCGTGGTGAAGAAAGCGCAACAGCGCCTCTTCAACCTCAGGAGGCTGAAGAAATTTGGCTTGTCACCAAAAACACTCAAACTTTTACAGATGCACAATCGAGAGCATCCTGTCGGGCTGTATCACCGCCTGGTACGGCAACTACTCCGCCCACAACCGTAAGGCTCTCCAGAGGGTAGTGAGGTCTGCACAACGCATCACCGGGGGCAAACTACCTGCCCTCCAGGACATCTACACCACCCGATGTCACAGGAAGGCCAAAAAGATAATCTAGGACAACAACCACCCGAGCCACTGCCTGTTCACCCCGTTATCATCCAGAAGGCGAGGTCAGTACAGGTGCATCAAAGCTGGGACCGAGAGACTGAAAAACAGCTTCTATCTCAAGGCCATCAGACTGTTAAACAGCCATCACTAACATTGAGTGGGTGTTGCCAACCTACTGACTCAATTCTCTAGACACTTTAATAATTAAAAATAGGATATAATAAATGTATCACTAGTCACTTTAAACAATTCCACTTTATATAATGTTTACATACCCTACATTACTCATCTCATATGTATATACAGTACTCTATACCATCTACTGCATCTTGCCTATGCCGTTCGGCCATCGCTCATCCATATATTTATATGTACATATTCTTATTCATTCCTTTACACTTGTGTATGTATAAGGTAGTTGTTAGATTACATGTTAGATATTACTGCACGGTCAGAACTGGAAGCACAAGCATTTCGCTACACTCGCATTAACATCTGCTAACCATGTGTATGTGACCAATAAAATTTGATTTGATTTATGTTATGCTTGCTCCAGTAGTCTGGTTATGTTATGCTTGCTCCAGTAGTCTGGTTATGTTATGCTTGCTCCAGTAGTCTGGTTATGTTATGCTTGCTCCAGTAGTCTGGTTATGTTATGCTTGCTCCAGTAGTCTGGTTATGTTATGCTTGCTCCAGTAGTCTGGTTGTTATGCTTGCTCCAGTAGTCTGGTTGTTATGCTTGCTGCAGTAGTCTTGCTCCAGCATTATTTCCTGTGTTCCATCATAGAAAGAACTAATGACTTTTGACAATCACCTGGTTAACCAGGAACCTGCTGGGTCCTGGCAGGCTCTCATGACTTCCTGCATAACTACAAACACTTCTGGCTGACTTTCAAAGGAATTTGCATACGTGTGTGTGTGTGAGAGAGTCTTTATTTCAGCTACTCATTAACTTAATCAGGGGCGTGCGTGTTTTACTACACAGCATGATCATGGACGAAAAGTTCAAACTCATTTGCAGACTTGATTACGGTACATACAGTAGGTTAGACAAAATATCAGCTAGGTTCCAAATTAAACCGTATGAAGCCTAAACAAAGACTAATATCAAGTCGGATTTACTGTGGAGAAGGAGATCTCGTTAGGAAATCTGCATTGCATAGCTTGTCTTACACTGAGCTAATGAATGTGTAGAGCAGGGAGGGGCAACTCTGATAGGGGGTGGGGGGCCACAAAACAACGGAACTCGTCATGAGGAGCTGCAGTGGCTTGTGGGTCTGCGTACCCATATCCATTTTAGTGGGCTGTTAAGAGATTGGATGTTAAGAGATTGAAATGTGGATATTAAGCTGATTGTGAATGAGAGCTGTCAGGGGACTAGCTCCAGTGTGAAAGACGATTACTGAGTGCGTGAAAGAATGGATACCCCATCCAGTTATAGATACCCCAACCAGTTCTGGATACCCCAACCAGTTCTGGATACCCCAACCAGTTCTGGATACCCCAACCAGTTCTGAATACCCCAACCAGTTCTAGATACCCTAACCAGTTCTAGATACCCCAACCAGTTCTAGATACCCCAACCAGTTCTGAATACCCCAACCAGTTCTGAATACCCCAACCAGTTCTGAATACCTCAACCAGTTTTGTGTGAGCTGAGCTTTTAGATCTATAACGTTATCTAGGCATTTTATATGAAATGACATGCAATTCTACTTATTTTGTCATAAGGTGGAGGGAAAATGTTTGCAGTTTTTTTAAATGATAACTGATGATCAAATGGACCCCACACCAATCGGTAATTCGACCATGCTTACTATGAGTTTAGCTGGCCGCATACCTTGACTAATTTACCAATCTGAAGAAAGAAAAATAGCTGTCATGGGCTAATTGAGTGACTGCTGATGCACTATTCTAACTCTCAACAGGAAGTTCAGACCCCGACTGAGTTCTGCCAGTTGCCCATCCCTGGCTTAGACTATTCTTGCTGACTGCAACAGAGCTTGGCATAGTCAGGCTGCAAACCATAACCACTTTCCCAATCCATGTACACAACATAACTATGGAGGAGAATGGTAGTTGTTTCATAGATCACGATCGTTGCACACACTGGCAATAATAAATATTTTATTTATTATTAATGGTGAATGAATCACACTTTCCCCATAAAAAAAAAAATGTTTTAAGTGAAATATTAGCTTTGGCCTGAAGCCAAAAAAGACAGGAAATTTGAAAGCTAATTTGACCTATGCACTAACAAGGCTTTTTAACATCAGCAGCTTGACTACTGCTAAGGTCCTGTAGCTGTATTGATCTACTGTCCATCAACAACAGATGTACTCACATTAGATGGGTTGATTAGGATTCAAACCTTCTCTCAAACAGCCTAATACACATTCTTAGAGTAGGTTTACCCCATTAATGTACTTGGTAATGTAAACGTTTGTTTTTTTGTCAATAAAGTAGATCAGTAAATCTACAGGACCTTAGCAGTTGTCAAGCTGCTGATGATGAAAAGCCTTGTTAGTGCATAGGTCAAATTACCTTTTGAATTTCCTGTCTTTTTTGGCTTCAGACAAAAGCTAATATTTCAAACATAGTTTTTTGGAAGGTTTGATAACAGCACAAGTCCTGCCACCAAACACTATTACTGTGCATTAGAACTATTTTGAAATTGTATAAAACAAGATGGCTGTCAACGGCAGCCTAAAGTGGTTGGTTTTCAAAATATAGATCTACCATTACCTCGTAGCCCACCTACGAGCATCTCGCCAAACAATTCTGAAAGTAAATGCATTTTTTTTTTGTTCCATCGCAAGCTCCCGGCTACTATCCAATCAAAGCCACATTGACATTATCCCACTGCTGGTTAGCCACTATTGGCTTTAAAAAAAAAAGAAAAGTCCAAACGAAACACAATATCTACCAGTGAATTGCCTCTGTGTGTCTGTTTGGTGCAGGTGTTTTTTTATCACCCAGTTTCCAGCCAGTTAGCGATGTCAACGATAACCATCTTGTGGGTCGACAGAAAGACTTTCCCCATAAACCTTCTAAATGAAATGTAAACTGCAAAGTAGGCTTGCCTGACAGAAATATATGATGATTATGTGTATCAACTGGGTGGCCATTGTTTTACAAACTGTGCCATGGCGTGCTGCAGCAGTAGCCCCAAGCAGAAACATCGCTAGACCGACGCATTCTCTCGCTAGACGCTCAATAAAAGGGGAATTACACTCAAAAAATTAAAATCTGCAGCTACCACATTGAACAATGTGTGATTCATTCACCAATGACATCATAATTTAAAATAAAGTGAATAATCTGTGTTTCTTATTCTTGTTTGGTTATGCTAAGGAGGGTCCAGTAGGTTAATATGAATAGTGCTGATGACTGTATTACAATCATGTTGGTAAGGTTGACTTGAGTGAAATCTTGTTATGTTTTTTATGTTTTGGTATTGAAATACTTGCTGTAGCTGGTGTCATCACCTGCTGCTTGCATTTCAATAGCTAAGTTGTTTATGAATGACACAATTGTCAGAAAGTGAGTATATATCAGGGTAAGAGGCTGCAACATCAGTCAACAGCCATCTTACTGCTGAACAACATTACCTGGACACTTATATGTATGATTTGTGGTGAGACTCCAAATAATATTGGAGATATTAGAGCAGCTAATATCGACGATCAAGGTGAGAATAGACACAGCTATAACGTTCTACTTCTGTTTGATGAAACTGCCACGGCATTATTCTACTGTATGTCATTTGAGCATTGGTTTGATTAGCTAACGTACTGTGGAGAGGTCGATTTGATGCAACAAAATGAACGTTTGTAGCCGATCTGAGCTCAGGCCTGATAGACAGTTAATCTGCCTTGGAATGAATTGTGAATATGGCTGAGAGTATTAAACAAAATAAGTATGTTTAGGGTAAATGTTGTCAAGGTACAACGAGGTAGCTATCCAGCTAGCCAACTTGTGCTATAGCTGGGCTTCTCAGACGAGACGTGAACCCGAGATCCTGGCTAGCTAGCTAGCAACTAACATTTCAACATTAACTAAAGAAACAGATACCATTTCAATCATGTAGGCTATCTGGCTTAAATTCAACTTTGAATACGGCTTACAGTAGATACTGCTGAGAACAAATATATATTGAACGTCAATGTTGTCCGGATATAAAACGTTAGCTAGCTAAACACTTGTGTAGCAAGCTGTTGCTAAGATACGAGAGAGTGGCTAGGATTCAGTTTAGTGTCATAGAACAGATAGATCGCCAATGAGGACATTTCTCACTTTGAATGAGACTGTACGATCTGTAATCCTAATTCTATCTATCTTTTTCTGTTTCTCCTTCAACAAAAATGTAATATTAGCCTGTTAGCCCCCATGCAATTAGTTAGCTTTCCTTAATTGTTTGTTTGTAAAAGATAGCAGAGAAAATATTGTTTTTAATTAAATCATCAACACCTTTCTTCAATATTCAAACGGAAGGAAGTTGACATAATTCATCTTTCTCTGTGATTCGAGTGTCACTGTTGACAACTTTGTGGAATTTCTTGCAGGTCAGTGCCTATTGGATAATGCGAATATTTCAAACACCCTTATTTTGCAAGACAACTAGCCAACTGAGTTCTCAGCTGAGGTCCCAAATGTCATTCAGGAATACGGAGTATTGCCATAAAAAAACAACACTTTAACATGCATTGGCCAATCAAATCCTAATATACTGTAGACACGTCGCCTCCATAATGATGTATACTAGTGAACAATGAAGTGTATGAAGCATTATGAAGCCCCACACGAACCCTGCCTTGATTCTGCTCCATTCAGAGTCAGTACAACAACGCCAGTAAACCTAATTTTAAAAGTTACATAAGGTAGTCAGTCTTCCAAGTGTCATCAAAAAAAATATAGTGCAATGAAGAGCAGCTAGCACATGATTTATATCGTGTTAGTTTAGATGTCTGCTCTACAGGATCAGAGGGAGGTCAGAAAACTACAGCAGAGATGAGATATTACCAAACACACATGACGCCGTTCCACCACATACCTTTTAATTAGGCTTAGTTACACAACCTTTCAATCAATCCTCATCAGAGGTTCACACCGTGGACTCTTCTCAGGACACGAAGAGAAGAAGGAGAGGACACACCAGAACACTGTCAAGAAATGTCTTTCAATCGCAATATCCGCTCTGTCTGTCCGTCTCAAAGTGGCATTAGACGAGCCTATTCCCCTGTGAACAGACACTACTGCTTCTCCTGTCTGTGGTGAATTACAGCCCCAAAATGGACTTCATTGTAGACAGAAATAGTGGCTGAGTGCTGTTGTTTGCCATAGTTTGTGACTGTGAAGCTTACTGCAGGAACTAAGCCCCCCAGCAGCTATTCTCTACCGTAGTACAGACAATGTCCTGACTGGCAGCTTTGACAGCTAGCTAGTGCTGCTGCAACCACACCAACAAAGCATTTGCTTACATCCACGACTGGGACAGCAGACAATGGAAAGAGGGGCCAAACACAATTTCAACACCAAATGGGAGATAGAGAAACACAAAAATAAACCATTTTGAAAACAGACTGCTGTCTGAGTGCTGGGATGTCAGCAGCTGGAACACATCCTTGACAGACTGTGTCTAACTGCAAATCCTTCTGGGGAAATTGAAACAAACTAAATCCTAAAACTTCAACAACAGTGTGAGATAGGAGAGATAAAAGTAGAAAGAGATACTGTATTCACCAGAGAGAGAGAACATGTGAACATTGTTGTGGCTTCCTGAGGATGGCAAACGACTTTCTGAAACCTTTATCTATGAATGTATATAGTATCCAACTAGTTGGTCAGTAGTTGTGTGGTTGTGGTCAGTGGTGAATGCTAGTTGGTCAGTAGTTGTGTGGTTGTGGTCAGTGGTGAATGCTAGTTGGTCA
>QNTS01006816.1:5264-31449 GCA_003317085.1 Hucho hucho
GGGGGAGAGACTGGTGTGTGTGTGTGTGTGTGTGTGTGTGTGTGTGTGTGTGTGTTTCCCTAAGTCCTTAGTGAGCTCTAACACAGTTTGATCCATCAATGTCAGAGTTCCACTACTGACCTTAACAGACCCAATCCTTTCTTTAACTAATGCAGTTCGTTACTTACAGCAAACCCAATAGCGATTAAGGTATTCCATTAAGTTTTATTTCCCAATATTATCCTCATCCAATTTGTCAGTTTGGATATCGTTTTTTAAGGAAACCCCATAAAATTGGACCATCAACCTTGTGCTTAAAATGTGTCAATAGCGTGCAATGAACAACGCGATATTGACTGTGTGTCTGTTTTTCACAGACATCTAAATGCTGTATATTTTGGTCGGGAGCGGTTAGCTCTTTCTACAGCCTATCGGTTGGTTAGCCGCTAGTACAGGGCTTCCATCTAGTGGTCAAATTATCTCCGCACACTCAACAACCCAAATACTCGAGCCAATCAGACTCGAGTGCGCTCTTTCCAAACCTCACTGCAGCAATGTCTTTGATTGGTTAATCTTCGTACAAAGGCGGGACTATCAAGGCGTCGCGAGAACGCGACTTATTTTTTGGACACGACCAATGAGGCTTTCAGTCGGTTCCTGATTGGTCAGTTTTTGATTTGAAGGCAGGTATAACCGAAAGTAGAACGCAAGACCCATTCTGGTTAGGTGACTCTACTGTCTGTCTACTTTACCACAATGGTATTGGCTGATAAATCAATACCATTGATTGCGTTTGCCGTGAAAGCATTGCCCGTTTTCAACCACAATGGAGTCTAGAGAGATTTATTCCCCTACTACTAATTCTTACCTTTAAATTAATTCGGGTTATATTCAGCCTATATTTCCCGTTCATTGCAAACAGTGATTTGACATATTTGTGTCTCAATTGCTGTAAACACTGCAGTTTCTAAAATCATATATATGTTCTTAGCTGGCTTCAATCAGGAAATTGTTTCAGGCTATGTAGCACTAATCTCATTTTGTCATTCAAACGCTGCATTTCTGTTTGGTGAAAAACGACCAACCACATTAAGGTAAGCGCTCTGATTTTGTCATGTTCCTCATGCAATAGGCCTAGTTACATTATTATCGCAGAAATGCAGTGATTGTATTCTGCCTAGTGTGCCATCTACCGCAGTCTGTTAGTTATGCTATGCTAGCTAACGTTAGCTCCCATACAAATATGGGTCAAATTAGAGCCAGCCTCTTTGCTAGTAGATACCAGCACGTTTTTGTAATGACCGTGAATAAAGATTTGCTATCCTGCAATGATCAGACAATTCTCCGGGCCGTAGGCTGTTCCAAATCACTGAAAAGGGCATATTATGTGAACTTGCTGTTGGCTATACTGTAGACACCACAGGTTTCCTCGTTCCTTTGTCGTGTTACCCACCTTATTGATGCTTTGTTTTCAATTGAAAGAGTATACAGAGCGTTTGCCTTTGGGTGTGCTCTTCACTCAAATGGGGGTCCCCAAGTGTACAGAAATGTTGTCTAGAATTTACCTAATTGGACAGAGACACCTCGTCACACTTGGGCAAAATTATATAATTTGCCTAAAATGTTGGTCTCGTTTGGTTCAGAAACGTATATTGTTGTGAACTCAGGGACTATCCCTGATTGGGACACTAACCCGGATCTAGAGACTGTCAAGCCAACACCTTAACCGTTATGCCAAGAGGTCAGAATCTCTTGTTGAGGTTTGGTTAAGGTTCCTACATTACTACCTTCCTTCGGAAGAGCGTGTCCCACACTTCTCTATACCGTGTCCCACGCTTCTCTATACCAAGTTCATCATGTGTACACCCCTCTCTGATGGCCTCACAGGCGCCATCCCACATCTGACACCAGTGTAGCCAATTTTGAGGGGGTAGCCCCGACCAGGACTCGAATCTGGGTCCAGCTACTGTAAAGACCAATGCATTAATCATTACGCCAGGAGGTCCAAATCTCTGAGGAAATTGGGTTAATGTCGCTACATTGAACCATACAGTCACATGAAAATTTGACATACATACACACACAATTACACACACACACACATTTCAGAACTTTTTTTACAAGTAATCAAACAACTATTACTTAAATCAATCAATTTAATAATTTTAAATGGATTCAACATTTAAAGCTACCCAACAATGTACATAGAAATGTGAGTTATAGGTCTGTCATTCTAATTTAGTCTACGTGGTAGATCTGTTCCATGTGTGCTATTAAAGATGCAATATGCAGGAATTGCGCCGCCATATTCTGGTTGCTAAAATTATAAATAGTTTGCCTAATTTCAGTTAATGTGACAAAACAAACAGTCATCTCCTTCCAGACTCACATTAAACATCTCCAATCCAAAATTAAATCTAGAATCGGCTTTCTATTTCGCAACAAAGCCTCCTTCACTCATGCTGCCAAACTTGCACTAGTAAAACTGACTATCCTACCGATCCTCGACTTCGGCGATGTCATCTCCAAAACAGCTTCCAATACTCTACTCAGCAAACTGGATGCAGTCTATCACAGTGCCATCCGCTTTGTCACCAAAGCCCCTTATACCGCCCACCACTGCGACCTGTATGCTCTAGTCGGCTGGCCCTCGCTACATACTCGTCGCCAGACCCACTGGCTCCAGGTCATCTACAAGTCCCTGCTAGGTAAAGCCCCGCCTTATCTCAGCTCGCTGGTAACCATAGCAGCACCCACCCGTAGCACGTGCTCCAGAAGGTATATCTCTCTGGTCACCCCCAAAGCCAATTCCTCCTTTGGCCGCCTTTCCTTCCAGTTCTCTGCTGCCAATGACTGGAACGAACTACAAAAATCATTGAAACTGGAGACCCTTATCTCCCTCACTAGTTTTAAGCACCAGCTGTCAGAGCAGCTCACAGATCACTGCACCTGTACATAGCCCAACCAACTACCTCATCCCCTACCGTAGTCATTTATTTATCTTGCTCCTTTGCACCCCAGTATTTTTACTTTGCACATTCATCTACTGCACATGTACCATTCCAGTGTTAAATTGCTATACTGTAATTACTTTGCCACCATGGCCTATTTATTGCCTTATGTTCCTTATCTTACCTCATTTGCACACATTGCAATAGATTAGTTTTTTTTTCTACTGTATTATTGACTATGTTTACTCCAATGTGTAACTCTGTTGTTGTATGTGTCGAACTGCTTTGCTTTATCTTGGTCAGGTCGCAGTTGTAAATGAGAACTTGTTCTCAACTTGCCTACCTGGTTAAATAAAGGTGAAATAAATAAAATAAAAAATTGTGTAGAGTCATTATACCATCTAAACTGCTGTGAAATATATTTTCCATAACCAAAAATATTGTATTTTCTATTACAAAAAATATTGTATTTTTGGTTGTTTTGAAGTTGGTGTAAGAAGCAAAAACATTAGAACGGGAAGCATAGCAATAGCTTACATAGAACAGATCTACCACGTAGACTTGCTTTCATTAAGATTTTTTTTATTTAACTAGGCAAGTCAGTTAAGAACAAGTTCTTATTTTCAATGACTGCCTAGGAACAGTGGGTTAACTGCCTTGTTCAGGAGCAGAACGACAGATTTGTACCTTATCAGCTCGGGGATTCGATCTTGCAACCTTCCGTTTACTAGTCCAATGCGCTAACCACTAGGCTACCTGCCACCCCATGACAGATCTATAACACACATTTCTATGTGAAGCTTTAATGGAAACATATTGATGTGTTTCTCTTTCTCCCGCTCTCTCTAGGCATGACTGAGTATAAGCTTGTTGTGGTGGGTGCTGGAGGTGTGGGGAAGAGTGCCTTAACTATCCAACTCATCCAGAATCACTTTGTGGATGAATATGACCCCACCATCGAGGTGAGTTGCAGGTGTTTGTCTCTGTGTGACTATTAAAAGGGCAATTCCGCCACTTTCCCCCTTATATCGCCAGCTCCAAACCAGTGCCTACGTATGGCATGTTTCTATGATCTGTAGTTAAAAAGGATAAGGATTCCAAAAAAAATGCTTCTGTGACGTCACAGGGTAGGAAAGACGGTGATTTTCAACCTGCAATGAGTTTCTAGCCAAAGAGATGGTATTTTCTTGCTCCCCACATCAACGCGAATCTCAGTGTTTGAAAAAAAACAACATTGATTTAACTTTTGATGTCATTGGGTCACTTACCATTTTTTATGTAGAAATGTGCCATTTTCCACATGAGGACACTGGTTTGGTGCTGGAAATAATGAATATGAGGTTAAAAAGTTGTGGAGTTGCCCTTTTAATAGTAAGCTAATTAGATTGAAATCGTTTGCTTCAAACTTAGCAACCCACTATATGCATCTTGCATATAGTCTAAGATTCTATTCTATATGTATCTATCCACAGTCTCCTGATCATTGGGATAAGTGTTGCTGCTAGCTAAATGGTTAGAATGATTTACAGAGTGGCTCCATAAACTATGAGGGTGGCAAAGCGGAGGGATTATTACTTTCCAAACATATTGTTACGATCTTGCTTTCCAATCAGATTCACACCAGTACCTATGGGTAGGTGGTAGGAGTCTATTAGAAATCGCCACCTGTTGTCTCTGGGTAATGTTCATTTGGGCAGCGGTTCCCAAATCCAGTCCTCGAGTACCCCCAACAGTACAAATTTTTATTGTAGCCCCGGACAAGCACACCTGATTCTAACTAGTCATCAGGCCCTCAATGAGTTGAATCAGGTATGTTTGTCTGGGGCTACAACAAGAATGTGTGCTGCTGTGGGGTTCTCGAGGACCGGAGTTGGGAACCACTGCATTAGAGCAACAGAAAACAGGGAAAAAAGACAGTTTCGCAATGGAAAACAAAAACAAATGTTTTCTCATTGGACAAGTCCAGGTAGTCCCTCCCTGTTTCTGCTTGTTTCCTTCCATTTGGTTCCTAATGAACACACCCCTATTTTAGGACTTGTACTAGGTTGAATATACCCAGGTTAGAAAAACCTGATAATTCCATGTGGAAGCTTCTGAAAATAAACAGATTAAGCGGTGTTGCTTAGTAGCATCGCTGGTCCCATTGTTTTGAATTCTTCCTCATGCTAAGAGTTCTAGGATATAAGAATCCTGGTCTTAAGCTTTATGTTCAACCTAGGACTCGTACAGGAAGCAGGTGGTGATTGACGGAGAGACGTGTCTGCTGGACATCCTGGACACAGCAGGTCAGGAGGAGTACAGCGCCATGAGGGACCAGTACATGAGGACAGGGGAAGGCTTCCTCTGTGTGTTCGCCATCAACAACATCAAGTCCTTTGAGGACGTTCACCTGTACAGGTACTGACTGTCTGTCACAGTGACTGCTGTTGGACACCTGGAGTGTATTCATTAGTCGCAGACCGTAGTGAAACTTTTGGCATGTTTATGAAACGTTTTGCAACTGAAACCGTTTACACTAAGAAGCAAGCAGAAAGAAACTGGGAGGGACCTACTTGAATCTGTCCAATATAAACTGTAGTTTCCATTGCAAAATGGTTTCCGTTTGGAGTAAACTATTTCCGTTGCAAAATGTTTCATGGCAGACCAAACGTTTTGCTACGGTCTGGGAATACTGATACCACGCTGGAGTGTCATGATCATGTTGCGTTAGCATACATTTTGACTGTTGTCTGTCTGTTAGGTGTCACGCCCCAATTAAGGCCCATCTCTAAATGTGGAAAAACAGCTAAACGGAATCCCGCTACTTGGTTTGCATAAGAGCTGAGGAATGGGGCTGGATATCTGTAGCCACTCAAATCCATAGATGGCTCTATGAATGCAAGGACTGACGGTCCATGAAGCCAACATGATCATTTGAACCATGTGGGTTCCCGTCCGGCTGGGCGGACATGGAGGAACTGCGTTGTCACTGACAATGGAGACGAGGCTTCGGAATTAGAAGGAGATTTAGATGGGTTTTTTTCATGTTTGATTGACACACGACTCTACATCTTGGTCTTATTCTTTCCACTTCTCCCTCGCTTTTTCTCCTCCTCCACAGAGAACAGATCAACAGGGTGAAGGACAGTGACAGTGTGCCTATGGTGCTGGTGGGGAACAAGAGTGACCTGGGGAGTCGGAGCGTGGAGAGCAGGCAGGCCCAGGAGCTGGCCCGCGGCTACGGTGTGCCCTTCGTGGAGACTTCTGCCAAAACCAGACAGGTGGGTTTTCCAGCCAGCGGAACTACACAGGGGAACTACTCAGGGGAGTAGTAGGAATGGACCAGCTACACTGGAAGCGTAACTTTTGAGCAGCACGTAAACCGCTTTATCATACTTTCACAGTTGGGAATGTTGAAATAGAACCAGACGCTGAGCAGCGCTAGCCTCTCTCTCCTACTTCTCACACTCTGCAGAGATGATACGTCCATTGTAGCAGGCCTGTTAGGCCTCAAACTGGACAAATCAAATAAAACTTTATTTGTCACATGTGCCGAATAGAAGTGTAGACTATACTGTGGAATGCTTACTTACAAGCCCTTAACCAACAGTGCAGTTCAAGTTAAGAAAATATTTACCAAATAAAGTAAAAAAATTTAAAAAGTAACACTATAACATAACAATAATGAGGCTATATACAGGGTGTACCGGTACTGAGTCAATTTGCGGGGGTACAGGTTAGAGGTAATTTGTACATGTACAGTGAGGGAAAAAAGTATTTGATCCCCTGCTGATTTTGTATGTTTGCCCACTGACAAAGAAATTATCAGTCTAATTTTAATGGTAGGTTTATTTAAACAGTGAGAGACAGAATAACAACAAAAAAATCCAGAAAAACGCATGTGAAAAATTGTATAAATGGAATTGCATTTTAATGAGGGAAATAAGTATTTGACCCCTCTGCAAAACATGACTTAGTACTTGGTGGCAAAAAGCCTTGTTGGCAATCAGAGGTCAGATGTTTCTTGCAGTTGGCCACCAGGTTAGCACACATCTCAGGGGGGATTTTGTCCCACTCCTCTTCTCCAAGTCATTAAGGTTTCGAGGCTGATGTTTGGCAACTCGAACTTTCAGCTCCCTCCACAGATTTTCTATGGGATTAAGGTCTGGAGACTGGCTAGGCCACTCCAGGACCTTAATGTGCTTCTTCTTGAGCCACTCCTTTGTTGCCTTGGCCATGTGTTTTGGGTTATTGTCATGCCGGAATACCCATCCACGACCCATTTTCAATGCCCTGGCTGAGGGAAGGAGGTTCTCACCCAAGATTTGACGGTACATGGTCCCGTCCATTGTCCCTTTGATGCGGTGAAGTTGTCCTGTCCCCATAGCAGAAAAACACCCCCAAGCATAATGTTTCCACCTCCATGTTTGACGGTGGGCATGGTGTTCTTGGGGTCATAGGCAGCATTCCTCCTCCTCCAAACACGGCGAGTTGAGTTGATGCCAAAGAGCTCCATTTTGGTCTCATCTGACCACAACACTTTCACCCAGATGTCCTCTGAATCATTCAGATGTTCATTAGCAAACTTCAGACAGGCATGTATGTGCTTTCTTGAGCAGGGGGACCTTGCGGGTGCTGCAGGATTTCAGTCCTTCACGGCGTAGTGTGTTACCAATTGTTTTCTTGGTGACTATGGTCCCAGCTGCCTTGAGATCATTGACAAGATCCTCCCGTGTAGTTCTGGGATGATTCCTCACCGTTATCATGATCATTGCAACTCCACGAGGTGAGATCTTGCATGGAGCCCCAGGCCGAGGGAGATTGACAGTCCTTTTGTTTCTTCCATTTGCGAATAATCGCACCAACTGTTGTCACCTTCTCACCATGCTGCTTGGCGATGGTCTTGTAGCCCATTCCAGCCTTGTGTAGGTCTACAATCTTGTCCCTGACATCCTTGGAGAGCTCTTTGGCCTTGGTGGAGAGTTTGGAATCTGATTGATTGATTGCTTCTGTGGACAGGTCTTTTTATACAGGCAACAAACTGAGATTAGGAGCACACTAATCTCAGCTCGTTACCTGTATAAAAGACACCTGGGAGCCAGAAATCTTTCTGATTGAGAGGGTGTCAAATACTTATTTCCCTCATTAAAATGCAATTCCATTTATAACATTTTTCACATGTTTTTCTGGATTTTTTGTTGTTATTCTGTCTCTCACTGTTCAAATAAACCTACCATTAAAATTATAGACTGATCATTTCTTTGTCAGTGGGCAAACGTACAAAATCAGCAGGGGATCAAATACTTTTTTCCCCCACTGTAGGTAGGGGTAAAGTAACTATGCATAGATAATAAACAGCGAGTAGCAGCAGTGTACAAAACAAATGGGGTGTCAATGTAATAGTCCGGTGGCCACTTGATTAATTGTTCAGCAGTCTTATGGCTTGGGGGTAGAAGCTGTTAAGGAGCCTTTTGGTCCGTAACAAGGAGGGTCAGAGGAGATGTTGTCCTGACAGACTCCTATGTCTTAACTGTTGTGTGTATAATTTGAATAAACTCAACTGACTCACTAAAGGTATTGGGTAACATAACACATTTGTACACAGCCGTCAGGTCAGTATTTGAGGGCACAAATGGGCTAACTTTTTTGTTATTGGATACATTCAGGTAGCACTGTTCTATTCTAC
This sequence comes from Hucho hucho, assembly GCA_003317085.1. NCBI lineage: Eukaryota > Metazoa > Chordata > Actinopteri > Salmoniformes > Salmonidae > Hucho > Hucho hucho. The sequence goes on from QNTS01006816.1 coordinate 13,860, forward strand.
TCATTTGCTCTGTTTGAGTCTACTGAAGGTGACCAAGCTGCATTCCATCACGCTTCATTTGAGTGTAAAGTTTCTCCTTTTTTTGCGTCTTTGTTTCAGGGAGTGGAGGAGGCGTTCTACTCTCTAGTCAGGGAGATCAGGAGGTATAAGGAAACCAACCGCAGCAACAAGAAGAGCAAGAAAAGCACTCAGAGACGTTGTACCATTCTATAACCCCACACACACTGCACATAGCCCAATAACCCCCTCACACACTACAGTTCCTTTACGACATGAGACACGTTACCTCTCGTATTGACCGTGGATCTGGAATGGTGAACGCATCAAGTTCCACTTTCTGTCATTAGTGTCGTCACCGTAGTAACGGAAACTTCACTTCCTGTTGCTTGTCATTGGCTGCTCCATTAGTATTGTGACTTCAGTTTATCCACGTTTTCTGACAATTGTAACAAGAAACTAGAAGTTGTAGCGTTGAAGAGGGGATTTATAGACTGGGTTTAAAGCTGCCATCTTCGTTTGGTTTAAATACGAAAGTCACTTTACTGCCCCTAGTGGTAAACATCTGAGGGGAGTAATTAATTGATTAATTAATGGCGCAAGTCGCATAGCTACACATTCCAAATGATCATGTTTGTTTTTTTCACCTTGAGAGGAAAAAGTGTTTTTTGGTCTTTGCCATTGTGTTCTGCATTGCAAGAAGCCAGTGTAAGCTAGCTATTCTTGCATTCCAAGGTAGTTTTCTCTTCAATATTTACACACACAAGTGGCTATCTCTGTTATTGTCTTTTAAACGTCTCGGCAGTGTTGTAATAGAGAAGGTATTTTGGTTCTCACTAGCCTCACCAATCTCGTTTTCTGTATTTAAAAAAAATCCAATCAGAGTCCAAGGCCACAGCTCACTATTGTGTCATTAGGCAGTGTTTACACGTGCAGCCCAATTCAGATTCTTTTTTTGCCCAATTATTGGCAAAAGAGCTAATCTGATTGGTCAAAAGACCAGTTAGTGGGGAAAATATTAGAATTGGGCTGCCTTTGTTAACACGGCCTTATAATGTTGCCATTTCTAAAGGATCATGTCCAATTATTTAGGCTAGCTGTTCAGTGTCCTACTAGCCTGAGTTCCATCTATACAGTAATGTTGTGCACATGAACATGTCTATTGTGAATTCTGATCGCCAGACTCCATTTTGATGTCCGTCTTGTGGTATTATTTCAGATACAGATTCTGGCCGTGTTCCAATGTCCATGCTAGCATACTCCTTAGTGCATGCCCAATAGTTTCATGCTAAGTGGCATGGTGGTTTAGTGGTCAAGAATTTGAGCTGAATGATCCCAAAACTCAATCGGCCTTTGGAAATGAGTTCGTGTAATTTTCTAATATCTCTATCTTTACATTCTTAACTGAAGCCAGTGAGTTTCAGGTATTTACACACACTGAAAGGTGTCAGACCAACACTTTGAGTAAAAACATGCTGTTTTATTGGTTGGAAGTATGCTTAATGTGGTCATTGGACACTTTCTAGTCTCATCCCAAATGACTGATGTAATATGTGGGCTGAGAGGTGAACCCACAATGACCCTGGTGTTGCCAGCAGGATGAGCTAACTCAACCTCTAGGAAGAATCCCCCTAAGGTTTCAGTGGTTACTGAGTGTAACCTATAGGTGTCTATGGTAGTGTTACATTGTCCAGGCCGGTGCAGCAATACCAATGCTCTAATAGTGTTACTCAACTCTCCGGGAGTGTAGTCTCGCATGCCCCCCCCCCCCGTTGTGCATATTTGTTAAAGCCCAGCACTAACACACTTGACGCAACTGCTCGAGCTTGTTGATCGTTGCAGCAGGTGTGTTACTGTAGTGCTGGACTAAAGTAAACAATTGTGCAACCCTTAGGGCCTCAAACTCCACTCTGGACCTCAGCCGGTTCTACTGCAATTCTTCATTGTTGCCCTCTAATCAGGGACTGATTTAGACCTGGGACACCAGGTGGCTGCCACTAATTCCGGTAGAACAGAAAACCAGCAGGCTCTGGACCTTTATAGGGTAATAGTTGAGTACCCCTGCCCTAGGGGTACCTGTGACAGGAGTTGAGCAACACTGCTAGAATACATTCCACTTTGAGAGACCAGAAAGCATTCTGACAGTTTACTGAGTTGTACCACTCCTTCATACCCTTGGTCTAGTCACTTTAAGGTTGTTTCATGAATAAAGTGGCTTTTGGCTATTCGGACGTCTTTGTTTTTGGTGGAAACAAGTTGAAGAGAAAGACACTTATGGGCCCTCCTTTCTGTCAATCAGTAAGCAGGGCCAAATGGAGGGAGACTGCCCTCTAGTGGCACAATGGCTCTGCTTCTCTAGAACAGAGTATCTGAATGGAGCAAGATTCCCAAAACCTGGAGCGTCTGCCTTCTCGCCCACTCCAATTTCGCTCCAAGTAGTGCTCACTTCAAGAGCTCAGTACATGCTGGGCCGGGCATGCATTTGTAGTCTACTTGTGTGCTGCTACAGCCCCTTGCTTTAGCAACTGTCATGGAGTTCACTAAATACTTTCATAAAGAAACTGATAAAACACACCGGTGCTAAAGCAAGGTGACTTACAAAGATGAGGACCAAGAGAGTGAGTGCTGTGACTTTTTTTTAGCTTTATTTATACAATATCCCTGGCATATTCCCAAGTTCAAGGAGCTTTATGTTTTGAATGAGTTGTTTTGCCTAAAAACCTTTTTTAGGCGTACCTATAGAAAAACAAATATACAACTCTCCATCTCTGTCCTGTCCGGCAAGAGTGGCCAAAATGGTATTCAGCATCCCCAGTGGCTCTGCAAGTGTGGAGAGGATATTCTCCGCTGCTGGCTGGCTCTCCGGGCACCATTTTATGAGCCAGAAGCCACAGACTGGCCAAACTCCTGTTTCTAAAAATGAATTCTAAGGCACTAACTAATTTGTTGTTTAATTTGTATTTAATTCTAAGTAAGTCACAGCCTATATGTGCAATTTATAGACTATAATGATTTAATACAACGAATTGTTGTTAAAAAGGCTGAGCGCATTACCAGCCTATTGTAACGCACTTGCAAATGCTTCACAATGTATTTATTTGTAGGCTATAGCCTTGAAATAATATAGACTAAATAATTATTTTTCGTTCTTTCTCAGCTTCCATGTCTGTCTCCTGGCCTATTTAGAGTGTTCATATGTTGTTTCATATGACATGTAGCCTATTTTAAATTCTTTGCTTCTTACATTCAGCTTTTCATGTTCATTCAAATACTTTTCATTCAAATCCCAATGGTTGGCTTTCAATACTTAAAAAGCAGGTTTTATTTTTCTTCCTTTGAGCACAGGTTTTTAGTGGAGTGGTAGGAAAGGACATGGAGCGGTGCGCGAGCACTACTTGATGAGCAGGATTTCTAACCCTCAACTCCGCTCACATGCTCTGCTCGAGACTGCCTTCTCCACTTCACATGGGATTAGATGTAAAGTGTGACTCTGAGTACCCAAAACATGGGAGGTACTTTCTTTACCGTAACCCCTTCATAGGATGATATTAGACATGTGTAGCCCAGACAAGTAGCAACACTTCATGTATTCTGTATTGAAATTTGATCATTTTAAAATTATACCCTTTTTAAATACTTTTCAAAAGGTTATACGGTGTTCACTTCTAACCCTATTAATGTAGAGGTCACAGCTATAGGGTCTTCAGCCAACAGTGTTTCTGACATTCTGAGAGGAGAGAGAGAGAACTAGATGTCACTTTAAACTTGGGGAACATGTGCACACTTCGGGAGAAAGGAAATATTATTGTGACCAACCCATAAGTCATAAAGCATCATATGTCATCAAAGTTCTTTTCAAGGGAGAAACTTACAGCCAGCGTGTCATACTCAGGAGACATGGTCCTTTTATTCAGAGTCATGTACGTGTCATCAGGCTGCGCCATGTGTGTCGGTTTACCACAAGGTACCATCTGTGCCGCCCCTCCAAAGTCCATTCCTCTTGGGGTTTTCCTGGAGAGAGTGAGAGGACATGCAGCAGTCCCAGGTCAACATGCCATATCACTGTAGAGTAAAGGTCATGTAGTCTCAGATCAACAGTCCATAACACTGTGAAGACGCACTTTTTTTTATATGCCATAATTTCTGAATTTGATTCTAAATACCTCTCCTCTTAGAAGCACAATAAGCTGTTCACGCAAATGCTGTGCCTCTAAACATAGGTGTCCTAATGGCAGGGTTGGGCTCAATTCGATTTAATTTCCAGTCAATTCAGGAAGTAAGCTGAAATGTCAATACTTTACAATTAGGAACATTTGGAATTGTAATTTGGTTACTTTCTGAATTGACTGGAATTGAAATGGAATTGAGCCCAACCCTGCTATCCTAATGGACTCACCTTTTCTTCAGTGTGCCATAGAGGGTGACTAGGAGAGCTCCAGCTGCCAACACAGCCACCACCCCCACAACGGGAGCCCAGGGAAACACTGCTTTACCTGGGAGAGGACGACTATCAGATAAAGGCACAACATCTACTCACATCAAAATATTTAACCTACAACCCTGGTAAGGTTGACTACCTTAGAAAAAAAGCTTGAAATTGGCATGGTCCAATTGACTCAACAACCAAAAACACAGATTGAGGTTTAGCTTTCTTAATGAATCAGAAAATCAATGGTTATTTCTGGTTGTTTATCAAAGTTAGCTGTAGTATACACCTTTGTTTTTCAAGCTAATGCTAAGATGTAGGTCAGTAAACAAAACCCTATTTGGGTTGAGTTTTGATTTCAAACACAATAGCTTTATTAGATCAAGTCAAACCCAGGAAAATAACAGACAGTAACATAAATAATAATACATTCTCCTCCCAAAGCTTGGAGTTTTTAAGCTTTGTTTTACATGATAAGGGCCTTGGTCCTCCTTTCTTTTTGATGACCAATTTACCCCTTTTACAATAGAGCCCCTTCAGTCTACCAACATCTACTATTGTGTACCTTAGCAGCGCTTCCCTTATTTTTCTACGTATATGCTTTTGTCGGACTTTGTGCAGACTTTGTGCGTATTCAACTCGTCCGAAAATAACGGACAGTATACTAACCAGTCAACATCATCATCATTATCATGACAGAACATACTTCATGTACAGTATACTAACCAGTCACCATCATTATCATGACAGAACATACTTCATGTACAGTATACTAACCAGTCACCATCATTATCATGACAGAACATACTTCATGTACAGTATACTAACCAGTCACCATCATTATCATGACAGAACATACTTCATGTACAGTATAATCAATGCTAAATAATATGAGAAGAAATACTATGATAGGAAAAGTATGAGATGACACACAAGGCCTGATCAGAGGAACACCTGTGTATAATTACAACATACATAATACTAAATTGCTAATTAAATCTGGTTTTAACAGTCATTCTATTCCAATACTACAACTATTTTTTTCTCGATAGTGGGGTTTTCAAATCTTATTGTCTCTGCCTTTAAGCCTATATATCACGGCCGCAAGGAATATGAATTAACAGTTATTGAGCAAACACAGGTTGCAATATGGCTTTTTTGGCTTCCCCAGTGATTTTACTAACGCATCGCTACTGCCCACTCGTATCAATCTAATGATCTAATAACTCAAACACACACATCCCAAGTTTCCCCCTGGCAATTTCAGACTATCATACACTTCTAACGGCCATGGTGAGGTACACTAAAAATTAGGGGTTCAACAAGGGTTCTGCTAAGATCCTCAAAGTTCTTCGAAGAACCTTAGATTTATAGGCACTGAAAATGGCCCCCAAAAGCTTCTTCCAAGAACCCCATAGGAGGTGGGGCTCATCGAGGAACCTCTTTAGTTGGTGGGGCTCATCGAGGAACCTCTTTAGTTGGTGGGGTTCATCGAGGAACCTCTTTAGTTGGTGGGGTTCATCGAGGAGCCTCTTTAGTTGGTGGGGTTCATCGAGGAACCTCCTTAGTTGGTGGGGGTTCTTGCAGGAACTTAACTGCCCAACTGAAACATTTGGATTTGAAAGGACAGCAGGTGCAGGCACTTAACTGAAAAATGTAAAGATCTCCTCAATTTAAGGTTTGTCCCTTGTATGATCTAAATTTATATTGTTACCATCTATCTTTTCATATTTGTGCAAATCTTTTGAAAACATAAAATTGACACAATTCATTGGATATCAATCAACAAAGAGGTAAGAATATGTACGCTATAAGAATATGTTGAAGGCTAGCTGTATTGGGTGCAGATGACTGAACTGCTCACTTTTGTGTCTGTTTCTGCAGGTATACAGACAAGGAGGCACACAAAGGTATGTCAATTGGTAATGGTATGTTATGCAGATCACATTTACCATCCTCCTCCCTTACTTTTGCAATGAATTTCCCATAGGCCTCTACATTATGGACAAGGTATGTGTATGAAAACCATTATCATTCACATTAACCACAAAAACCAAAGTATGAATACTGTCTTGTGCATATCTTGTTAATCACCTGTATAATTACTATTTTTTATTCACAGACTTCACCCTCTCTTCACCTCTGAAAATAACAGGAAACCTGTTTGAATATATTAATTCATGCATTCTCCCTTTCTTAATATAATCATTTATTTAAATATAGGCCTATTAGATCAATGATGATAGGCTATATAGGCTGTAATGAAATAATCACTGATTTGACTTGGTTGGTAGCCTAGCGTAATATCTCCTTTCACTATCCATCTATCGGTGATGTCGTCCCCCCTTTTATTATTAATAATACGCACAACAATAACACAATATTTTTGTTGTCAGTGTTTATTATGATTTTAGTGGCAGAGCAGAATAAAAAAATCTAAATATGAGGTAAACTCCCAGCAGAGCCCCAAGTCCAATGGATATATCCTCTAGCGTGTTGATGTTAATGTGTTGATATTCTCCGTAGGCTAGACCTGTTGGCTGTTAGAAATGGAACGTAAAATAACTGTCTCAGACGTGGCTTTACCGAAACCCCTGCCCCGTGGCTATGTAAGGTCCATGACAGGGGTTTTGGGGCAGTAGCCCTTGAGCCCGACAAGGACGCGCAATCCTTCTCTACACAATCCGTGACCTACATTCACAAGATAATAAGCACAGGCCTATGATGTTACTTCATTGGAAGTGTAGCCTACATAAAACACAGTGCCATTACGCACACATTTGAAAGTTAACTTTTCGTTTTGACCTACAGGCTGCTGGCCTAGCTGTTACTCTCTAAAATATACTATGCAAGGTGTTGGTATACGCAGGGGCCTGAGGATAACATTGTAGTGAATTCAAAGGTCACCATGACAGGGCCTGATGCAACCAACTCCATGTCCCTTTGCAGTCTGACAACGCACCATAGCCATTAGAATGTTATTGCCTTGGGGATAATGTGTGAGTGTTTGTGTGACCCCCCCCCCCCCCCCCCCCCAAGGTTTTTTTTCTTTTTTTTTTCTCTTCACTAGGCCCTAGTACTCTTCTGTACTATTCGAAGAGGGACGCAAGCTGTTTTTTGCTGGATGTTAAATACAGCAGCCAGTAGAACTCACAGGTAGTTCAAAAGAAGCGCAAACGCATTACAGCGGTAGACTGTAGTTGTTATTTATTAAGACCCAAACATTCATTCTTCATGAAGAGAAGTGAAAGCCTTCTGAATCTAATTCTAGTCCTATATTATTCAAGGATGTCATTAGAATGATGAAGATAAGGACAACGAAACGTATTTCATTGAACCGTTGAAAGTGAGGAAGGAAGGAAGCAACACTAGAGAGAGAAAGAGGAGGAAGGCTAATAACATCAGGGGAAATGTTCTGGAAGGTATATATGCATCAGCCTACTAATTATACAAACAGGCCCTATTATATTTCAAAATTAAGATCTAATTCGCTAGCCTATACTTTAAACTTTGTAGGCCGCATGTGCTGCACCAGAATCGCATGTTCTCTTCTGCTTTATCATGTTTTGAATGATGTGCATAATTCCAGTCCATATGATACAGTATAATACAATACAGTAATACAGTTCACTCTCAAAAATATTTAAATATCAATGTTTTTCTGTCATGCCGTGCGTAATGTGCAGTAGCCTATATCATATACTCTAAGACTATTTTACATTACATAATAAACATCAACAAGAACTGGCAAACGAGTTATTCTAAATGTTCCCTTGTTTTCTGTTGCTTTTTCTCCCTTTCATAATTTCCTTTCCTCATATCCTAGCTCCTTGTCTTTATTCCCTTTTCCATCTCCCTTTCCTTTCCTAATTTTTTATTCTAGCTCCTCTACCTTTCCTTTCCTCCTTTTCTATTCTAGCTCCTCTCTTTCCTTTCCTCCCCTCCTTTTCTATTCTAGCTCCTCTACCTTTCCTTTCCTCCTTTTCTATTCTAGCTCCTCTACCTTTCCTATCTCCCTTTGCTTAGCCATTAGTGCTGTTGATCTTAATATCTAGTGTATTGATATGTTGAACACTTTGGATTGGGATATTGTAAATTGCTATGATTTTTTTTTTATGTGTGAATGATGTATTCAAGGTGGCTGACTATTAAACATAAACAATTTAATGTCAGTTGTTCTAAATTAAATTACACTTCAATTGTTGTGGCAATGGGGGCTTCAAATAGTGGTCAAATAAAAGTGTGTTGGTCGTGTACACAGTTTAACACGTCAAAGTGCATTTGGAATTTTACACCAGTGTACACACTAATTATTTTCCCCAATGTAGTGATTTAAATATATATATTAAAACAATTATATAACATGTCATGGCCTAGCTTACTGCTTGTAAACAATAAAAAAAATCCCTATTTTTATTTTTTTGTGGCTTGAATAATTTGCTCAGGACACATATGTAGCCTGTTAATATTTGTTATGGTTTTCACATTCCAACCGTTGTTATGCTACTTTGTTGATAAAGCAACACACACAGTATTTAAGTACTTGGATGGCTCACAACTTCCTCCAGCTAAATCAAGAGAAGACCGAGGTTCTTATTACTGGAGCCAGAGCCCAGAGAGAGAATCTGGCCACACATTTTAATTCACGAGCAAAAAAGATAACACCAGGTAAAAATGTAGGTGTCATTTTAGATTCTGAACTCAATTTCGATTACACGTTAAGAATGTGACCAAAGGTAGCCTAGTGGTTAGAGCGTTGGACTTGTAACCGGAAGGTTGCAAGTTTGAATCCCCGAGCAGACAAGGTAAAAATCTGTCGTTCTGAATGCCCCTGGCAACTGACTAGGTAGCCCCCCCCAAATAGCTTTTTCCCACCTTAATTGTGGTGCGTCTATCTCAGGCTGATAGACTCATCCATGCTTTTATTACAAGCAGGCTTGACTACTGTAATGCTCTCCTGTCTGGTCTACCCAAGAAAGCCATTGGTCAACTGCAAAACATACAGAATGCTGAAACACGGGTACTGACCAAGACCAGACAGCACACATTACACCGGTATTAACCCTTGTGTGGTGTTCATGTTTTAGTTTTTCACCCATGTTCTGATGGACATACAATGGAGTTTTTAAAACAATACAGCCATAACAATTTGCGTAAAAATACTAAATACTTAGATGTTGACTTATATCAATTACAAGCAATATAGACAGCATACATGGTTAATATTTGCCATTTACCTCTGCTAGATCACATTTTTGTAAACAAAAATCTATTATAAACAAGACATGGGTGGAATAAATCATGTTTATCTTGAACAAATATAAATGAAACAATGTTAACACTTGATGTTTATTGCTTTGAACTGAACAAATTCGAAGGACACATTTTACATACAGTATTTTATGGAATTGATAAATGAGCCCCATTGGACACAAATGAAGGCCGGTCTACACACCACATGAGGGACTGGAGTTTTACTGTGTGTGTTGCAAATGTATTTCTTGCACTTGATGCATGTGTACCTGACCTTCTTGGGTCCAAACACATCGCAGTGCTTCTTCTTGTTGCTACCGGCTGCAATCTAGAATGATGAAAACACTTAGTTTAGGAATTTGACTAACATCTCACTCACACACTCACATATATAGTTACAGCAGGCCAAGGTAGGAGATTCAGACACACACACACGCAACATCACCACTCACACTTACTTCCGGTAATGGAGTTGTATGCCGAGATGTCCAAGATGTTGAAGAATATCACGTGGCCAGCGTAGGGTTCTTCTTTTGCAACTGTAGCCAGTCACCAGCTTGTCTAAATTGTCCACAACTCCTGTTGTGGCATTGTAATCCATTATGATTTCTGGTTTTTGATGTTCATGACCATAGATTCTCCCATCCGTATGCAGCGTATTCATGAGTACCACATTGCCTTTCTTTGGCACATATTTCACTAGGAACGTGTCGGCCGTGAACACAAACTTAGAGGAAATGATAGGCCTGTTCTGTGTATTCAACAGCTGAGGTGGGAGCTCTGGCTTGTTTTTTCATACTGTTCCTTCCATCGTCAGCTTCCTTCCAGGAGCTCCTGTCCCAGCTTGTGTGAAGTAAAAAAGTTATTGCATGTGATGTTGTGGCCACAGAGTCCCTGTGTCACGTCCAGGACAACCCGCATCCCTTGGTTCTTCTCAGGGGCTCCTCCATCTGGCTTCCCTGTCTACACTTGCAAGTTCCACACATGTGATGAAGCAGCATCACAGGCAGCCCAGATCTTGATTCCATATTTTGCGGGTTAGACGGTATGTACTGCCTGAAGGGGAAGCGGCACCTAAATGGCATAAGCTGCTCGTCAACAGTAACGTTGGGCCAAGGGTTGTAAAACAGGAGAAGGCGGTACACCCACTTGTCCCACACTGACCTGATTGCAGCTAGCTTGTCTCTCTGCCGCCAAGCTGGTGGATAATCCTGGAAATAATGTGGAAGTTTTCCAGAGACATTGTTGCACGGAAAAGTTATCTGCCAGTTTCTGCATCCCACAGGGATCCTGTGGATTCCCCATTGGATCTGAAAACATCAGCAAAGATAAGAACCCCAAAGTATGCATGTAAATGAGTTTGGTCCATTTCCTTCAATCTCTCTCCAAAAACACACCTTTCCTCCAAATTAGTGCAGTCCAGAATGATTTTCTGGATGGTGTCTGGGATGAACAATTCAATAGAAGACTTTATGTCCTGCAGGCTGCTGATGGGCTGGTTGCTGATGGGCTGGTCCTGGGGCTGGCTGCTGATTGGGCTGGTCCTGGGGCTGGCTGCTGATAAGGAGCCACACATGTAAAGATATTTATTTGTTGTGTCCCTCCCCCAATTTGTGTGGGAAAATATTATTTTTGATACATTGTAAAAAATGCAGTATCAAAAATAATGTATTGTAATAACATTGTGCAGGTTCCCGCAAGACATTGTGTAGTTTCACACACTACAAAGGGTAAAGAGTGCGAGAAAAGCAGGAGACAGACAGGTTCTTGGTGCTGTCTATGTTGAAACAGCAGGCCCAGGGAGGAGGAAGACAGAGTGAAGACACACACCAAACCTTTTTGTAGAATTTTTACTTTGATTACCCTCGGGTGGAGCCGAACACCACATATATAATATAAATGTGTAGGGGGGGTGACAGTGTGCACTCAATGAAAGTGTTATTTTAGTCCAATGAGTCACAGGTATCATTTTTCTTTTAGTAAACATTGAAAATGTGAGACCCAGTGTCTGCATCTGGTGAGACCCAGATGCAGACACAGGAGGCAGATGGTTGGAGTCTTACAATATTTATGAATCCAATAGGGTAAGGCAAGAGAATGGTCATGGACAGGCAAAAGGGTCAAAACCAGTTCAGAGTCGAAAAGGTACCGAAGGGTGGGTGGGCAGGCAGGATGATCAGGCAGGCGGGAAAGTAGTCCAGAGTCAGGCAGGGGTCAAAAACGGGAAGACTATCAAAATAAGAATAGCAAAAGGAGTAGAGAGAAAGAAAAAAAGGAAAACAACCACGCTGGTTGACTTGACTAACATACCAGTCTAACTGGCACAGAAACACAGGGATAAATACACTGAGGAAAATAAGTGACACCTGGAGGGGGTGGAGACAATCACAGGAACAGGTGAAACAGATCAGGGTGTGACAAAATAAGTCCCACAGACCCAAACACCACATAAGGGTTAAAGTCTGCACTGGCTGCCTGTGAGTTTAAGAATACATTTTAAGATTCTTCTATTGGTTTTCAAATCAATCCACGATCATGCACCCCAATACATATCAGACATGATTTTAACTTATGTACCCAGTAGGTCCCTCAGGTCCTCTGGCACTGGAATTTTAACTATACCAAAGCCTAGGACCAAGAGGCATGGAGAGGCAAATTTGAGTTACTATGCCCCCTACCTCTGGAATAGCCTGCAAAAGAACCTGAGGGGGGCTGAAACGGTGGACATATTTAAAAGGGATCTTAAAACACACCTTTTAAAGCTTTACTTTTCCTTATGGTGCTTTTTTAATCTTTCAGTTTTAAATTGTTATTCTTTTGTAGGGTTTTTTATCCTCTTATGTTTCTTGTGTAGTAAATATTTCAGTTTTTATTTTCACATTTTTTTCCTGTGAAGTATTGTGTTGTAGCTCATTCATGTCTAAAATGTGTTACATAAATAGAGCTTGATTTGAGTTCCAGAATTAGTGGGCATTGGAATGACCCTGGTCCTTCCTCCACTGCAGCCTCCTCTGCAGTTTATTAAATCCTTTCCTGAAACAATATTTTCCTCCAGGCTTTGTCCCTTGGAAAGGGTAGTGACTATTAATACATTCATCTAATAATCAAACAGATGGGGTTTTGGAAAAGTAGGTACTTTAGTCAAAACACCTCTTCCTAGTGGATGTATAGTGCCATTACAATGATTTGGAAATCACTATTCAAGACAAGTCTGGACGAACATATTGTTTTTATAAAATAATGAATAAACGATGGAGGGGTTTTGTTTTCACATGGACTTATAGCTTGTTACTTCAGAGGCAAAATTGTTGATATCCAGACAATAGAAATGAAAAAAGATGAACTGTAAGCAGGTGGCCTAGTAGTTAGAGCATTGGGCCAGTAACTGAAAGGTTGCTGGATCGAATCGCCGAGCTGACAAGATAAAAATAGGTTGTTCAGCCCGTTCCCCGGTAGGCTGTCATTGTAAATAAGAATTTGTTCTTAACGGACTTGCCTAATTAAAATAAAAAAATGGCATTGAGCTCTAGATTTGCATTTGTTTGTCATCAAAGGGAGTCTGTGTAGTGCAGTCAGTCAGTCAGTTTGACCCTCAGCTACAATCCATAGGACACTTTTCTGATATCAATGACAACAGAATTTGGTATTATTACTCATCAAATCAAATTTTATTTGTCACATACACATGGTTAGCAGATTTTAATGCGAGTGTAGCGAAATGCTTGTGCTTCTAGTTCCGACCATGCACTAGTATCTAACAAGTAATCTAACAATTTCACAACAACTACCTTATACACACAAGAGTAAAGGAATGAATATGAGTATGTACATATAAATATATGGATGAGCGATGGCTGACCGGCATAGGCAAGATTCAGTAGATGGTATAGAGTACAGTGTACACATTTGATATGAGTAATGTCGGATATGTAAACATTATATACAAAATTGTTTAAAGTGGCTAGTGATACATTTGTTACATCCAATTCCTATTATTTAAAGTGGCTAGAGATTTAAGTCAGTATGTTGGCAGCACCCTCTCAATGTTAGTGGTGGCTGTTTAACAGTCTGATGGCCTTGAGATAGAAGCTGTTTTTCAGTCTCTCGGTCCCAGCTTTGATGCACCTGTACTGACCTCGCCTTCTGGATGATAGCGGGGTGAACAGGCAGTGGCTCGGGTGGTTGTTGTCCTTGATGATCTTTTTGGCCTTCCTGTGACATCGGGTGGTGTAGGTGTCCTGGAGGGCAGGTAGTTTACCCCCGGTGATGCGTTGTGCAGTCCTCACTACCCTCTGGAGAGCCTTACGGTTGTGGGCGGAGCAGTTGCCGTACCAGGCGGTGATACAGCTCGACAGGATGCTTTCGATTGTGCATCTGTAGATGTTTGTGAGTGTTTTTGGTGACAAGACAAATTTCTTCAGCCTCCTGAGGTTGAAGAGGCGCTGTTGTGCCTTCTTCACCACGCTGTCTGTGTGGGTGGACTATTTCAGTTTGTCCGTGATGTGTACGCCGAAGGAACTTAAAACTTTCCACCTTCTCCACTACTTTCCCGTTGATGAGGATAGGGGGGTGCTCCCTCTGCTGTTTCCTGAAGTCCACGATCATCTCCTTAGTTTTGTTGACGTTGAGTGAGAGGTTATTTTCCTGACACCACACTCCGAGGGCCCTCACCTCCTCCCTGTAGGCCGTCTCGTCGTTGTTGGTAATCAAGCCTACCACTGTAGTGTCGTCAGCAAACTTGNAGGATGGAGGTGATATGATCCTTGACTAGTCTCTCAAAGCACTTCATGATGACGGAAGTGAGTGCTACGGGGCGATAGTCATTTAGCTCAGTTACCTTAGCTTTCTTGGGAACAGGAACAATGGTGGCCCTCTTGAAGCATGTGGGAACAGCAGACTGGGATAAGGATTGATTGAATATGTCCGTAAACACACCAGCCAGCTGGTCTGCGCATGCTCTGAGGACACGGCCAGGGATGCCATCTGGGCCGGCAGCCTTGCGAGGGTTAACACATTTAAATGTTTTACTCACGTTGGCTGCGGTGAAGGTGAGCCCGCAGGTTTTGGTAGCGGGCCGTGTCGGTGGCACTGTATTGTCCTCAAAGCGAGCAAAGAAGTTGTTTAGTTTGTCTGGGAGCAGGACATCGTGGTCCGCTACGGGGCTGGTTTTCTTTTTGTGGTCCGTTATTGACTGTAGACCCTGCCACATTCCTCTTGTGTCTGAGCCATTGAATTGTGACTCTACTTTGTCTCTATATTGACGCTTAGCTTGTTTGATTGCCTTGCGGAGGGAATAGCTACACTGTTTGTATTCAGTCATGTTTCCGGTCGCCTTACCCTGGTTAAAAGCAGTGGTTCGCGCTTTCAGTTTTGCGCGAATGCTGTCATCAATCCACGGTTTCTGGTTGGGGAAGGTTTTAATAGTTGCTATGGGTACAACATCACCGATGCACTTGCTAATAAACTCGCTCACCGAATCAGCGTATACATCTATATGTATATACTGTATTCTATACTATCTATTGCATCTTAGCCTATACCGCTCTGACATTGCTCATCCATATATTTATATTTTCTTATTCCATTCCTTAGATTTGTGTGTATTAGATATTTGTTAGTGTTATAGATTTTATGTTTAATGACTAAATGTTTGTACGACTTAAGAATATTCCATTCTGAAATTGTATGCAATAGAGATAGGGTTATAAGACAAAATGGAAGTCCAATGAATGTGTGTGTCTGGAAATGAATATTGTGGAAGAGTGGAACAGGCTGGTACGACTTCATCTAGGGAGTATCTGGGAGAACAAAGAATTCTTTGATTCTACCAGACACATGCGAGAGGCTCCTGTCCTTGAAGACAGGACGGATAGTTAAAGAGCCGCCCAAGTTTGACTTATGTTGCAAAGATTGTGATAAGGAATGAATGGGTACTATGGGAAAATACTGTTTCCTGGAAAGGGTGGGGAAAATGGTGGGGCCTTTGTATTTTTGTATTTCAACATTGTACCATGTAAGAGACTGTGTACACCTTTTAGAGCTCAGAGCTCTCCCGTGAATTAAACGATTTACCTTTGACCATTGTAGACTGGGCTCCTGTCTGTCTTATTTCAACCAGTATCTTACAAATTCTGGGTTACAGACGGAGTTGTTTAATTGAAGTTCAGTTTATGAACATTGAGAACAAAATTTCTATAACAGTTAGATATTACTTGTTAGATATTGATTTGATATAAAAACACACTAAGAGCCAAATATGGACTGCACAATGATTGAAGACTCTGTATGCATCCCAAATTAGTCCATGGGCCAGAGGGACACATTTCACAAATCTTTCCACTTTGGTGTGGCAAAGTCTAATGACGATTTTCATTAAGGTCCATGTCTGTGGGTTATGTTTTGGTATGATAACCACATACAGTAAGGGAAAAAAGTATTTGATCCCCTGCTGATTTTGTACGTTTGCCCACGGACAAAGAAATTATCAGTCTATAATTTTAATGGTAGGTTTATTTGAACAGTGAGAGACAGAATAACAACAAAAAATCCCCAAAAACGCATGTGAAAAATGTTATAAATGGAATTGCATTTCAATGAGGGAAATAAGTATTTGACCCCTCTGCAAAACATGACTTAGTACTTGGTGACAAAACCCTTGTTGGCAATCACAGAGGTCAGACGTTTCTTGTAGTTGGCCACCAGGTAAGCACACATCTCAGGAGGGATTTTGTCCCACTCCTCTTTGCAGATCTTCTCCAAGTCATTAAGGTTTCGAGGCTGACGTTTGGCAACTCGAACCTTCAGCTCCCTCCACAGATTTACTATGGGATTAAGGTCTGGAGACTGGCTAGGCCACTCCAGGACCTCAATGTGCTTCTTCTTGAGCCACTCCTTTGTTGCCTTGGTTGTGTGTTTTGGGTCATTGTCATGCTGGAATACCCATCCACGACCCATTTTCAATGCCCTGGCTGAGGGAAGGAGGTTCTCACCCAAGATTTGACAGTACATGGCCCCGTCCATCGTCCCTTTGATGCGGTGAAGTTGTCCTGTCCCCTTATCAGAAAAACACCCCCAAAGCATAATGTTTCCACCTCCATGTTTGACGGTGGGGATGGTGTTCTTGGGGTCATAGGCAGCATTCCTCCTCCACTAAACACAGCGAGTTGAGTTGATGCCAAAGAGCTCCATTTTGGTCTCATCTGACCACAACACTTTCACCCAGTTGTCCTCTGAATCATTCAGATGTTCATTGGCAAATTTCAGACGGGGATGTATATGTGCTTTCTTGAGCAGGGGGACCTTGCGAGCGCTGCAGGATTTCAGTCCTTCACGGCGTAGTGTGTTACCAATTGTTTTCTTGGTGACTATGGTCCCAGCTGCCTGGAGATCTGGGACTATGGTCCCAGCTGCCAGGCCGAGGGAGATTGACAGTTCTTTTGCGTTTCTTCCATTTGCGAATAATCGCACCAACTGTTGTCACCTTCTCACCAAGCTGCTTGGCGATGGTCTTGTAGCCCATTCCAGCCTTGTGTAGGTTTACAATCTTGTCCCTGACATCCTTGGAGAGCTCTTTGGTCTTGGCCATGGTGGAGAGTTTGGAATCTGATTGATTGATTGATTGCTTCTGTGGACAGGTGTCTTTTATACAGGTAACAAACTGAGATTAGGAGCACTCCCTTTAAGAGTGTGCTCCTAATCTCAGCTCGTTACCTGTATAAAAGACACCTGGGAGCCAAAAATCTTTCTGATTGAGAGGGGGTAAAATACTTATTTCCCTCATTAAAATGCAAATCAATTTATAACATTTTTCACATGCGTTTTTCTGGATTTTTGTTGTTGTTATTCTGTCTCTCACTGTTCAAATAAACCTACCATTAAAATTATAGACTGATCATTTCTTTGTCAGTGGGCAAA
>QNTS01006816.1:34713-57685 GCA_003317085.1 Hucho hucho
TTGTGTAGGTCTACAATCTTGTCCCTGACATCCTTGGAGAGCTCTTTGGTCTTGGCCATGGTGGAGAGTTTGGAATCTGATTGATTGATTGATTGCTTCTGTGGACAGGTGTCTTTTATACAGGTAACAAACTGAGATTAGGAGCACTCCCTTTAAGAGTGTGCTCCTAATCTCAGCTCGTTACCTGTATAAAAGACACCTGGGAGCCAAAAATCTTTCTGATTGAGAGGGGGTAAAATACTTATTTCCCTCATTAAAATGCAAATCAATTTATAACATTTTTCACATGCGTTTTCTGGATTTTTGTTGTTGTTATTCTGTCTCTCACTGTTCAAATAAACCTACCATTAAAATTATAGACTGAACATTTCTTTGTCAGTGGGCAAATGTATTTTCATGTTGGCCAACATTCATTTAAATGTGGAGGAACTGAAGTGATTTTTAAAAGCCATAATAATAATAATATGGCTTTAATAATTGGTGTAATAAGAGAATTTAAACACTGGAAATGTGTGTTACAGTGAGGAAAATGATAAATGATGGCCCAGGGATGTTATTTAGTAAAATATTATCAGAATAATGGTAGAAATATGCCAAAAATGCTGTCTGAATTGAAGAGTTTTGTAGCTGTTTAAATACGATATATTACATTAGAACAATTAGAAAATGTCCTAGAAGCATTCATAGATTATATGCAATATGATTCTATAACTTGTGTTAACATGAAGAAATTCCCAATACATTGAATCATATATAAAATCCCATAGGAATGCATTACGTCCAGCAAAGAGGTACAGGTAACCCATTTTCTCAAAATGCCTTCATAATAAGTACACCCAATTTTACACAAGGCTAGGGAAAGTCTAAACAATGATGCCTAGCTATTACTGATTTAATCCTAGGGTACAATATGTCCGCCAACCAGCTCCATCCCACTGAGCACACATTGGTTGAATCAACGTCATTTAAAAAAGTTATTTTTATTTCTTCTGTTGTTTGGAGGAATATGAATTGATATGTAGAGACATCTAAGTGATGTGTAGAATGGAGTAAAGGGATAATGTGATGTGAAGACGAGTGTAGTACTTGGCATTGTATTTGTCTAGGAGGTTCTCAGGCCTAATCAACCTTCGATTTTTTTTCTTTTTACCTTTTTTTAACAAGGCAAGTCAGTTAAAAACAAAGTCTTATTTTCAATGAAGGCTTAGGAACAGTGGGTTAACTGCCTTGTTCAGGGGCAGAACGACAGAATTTTACCTTGACAAACCGTCACTCCAAAACTAGCGGACCAATGGAGACTCATTGTCTATGCCTCTCTCTAAACCCTGCCCTTCACGGACAAATAATGCCAAAACTCACAATCTAAAAGATTATAATTTATTAGTATTTCACGCTGAGAAATTATCCTGCCCTAAAAAAATTTTTAACTTTTATTTTAGTGTGCGAGTGCGTGCTGTTGGAAACTGTGATAAAACTATAGTTTGATTAGGAATTTTAAATGTTAATTAGACCTTGAGTTAGAGGAAATATGAATACTGCCTATGTAAGAGAGCTTTTGGGGAAAGAAGAGAAGAGTAGGTCTGTTGTTGCAACAGGAAATAACTCTTAGTTAGGGGTATACTGAGAAAATGTATGTTGTACACTTAGAAAAACAGTGAATGTTGGAAGAGGATCAGTGTTTTCTACCCAGAGAAATAGAATGTGTACACTTAAAAGACATCCTATAGAATATAAAGTGCACTAGCCAAACAATGGACCATCTGGAACTCTACTGTTGGGGACTTTTTGAGAGCGACGCTTATCTTTGTAGAGACTGTTTGCTGACAGTCCTACTGTGCCCTGAGTCGAAGATAACAACCTGCCAAGATAGGGGTTCTCTTTCTCTTTCATTCTTGCTCTCTCTGTCTTTCTTTCTCTCTCACACACAATAACATGACATTCACACCGCAGTAAATGTCTATTACCAGAAAGGTAAGGATCTTCTTTCAATATATTAGATTTGTTTTGGAGTAACTTCTGAAGTAAATCTTTGTTGAACCTAATATTTAGTTTCACCTTAAAGAGGAATGGAAACACTAGGATTTAGAACGCCAGCTAACTGTAAATCTCCATATTAGCATTGTTGCGTCACTGGCAGGAGAGAGACTTTCGGAACTCCCAAAAATGGCTGGATTTACCAAGTAGCTCTGAGTCTGAGAATGAGTTTATTACAGAGAATAAATAATGTTAGTTAGGGAGCCAATAAACCTACTGAAGCCGTTTGAGCCGATCGTTGCCCCAGATCAGAGTTCGTTTTCATAGCAGTAACAACACAGATATGCCACCTGAAATACCTCAGCAAGAGGGTCTGCGTAGCAAAACAAACTGGTGTGAGTGGGGATGCTGCCAGATAGAGTAGGAGTGTGTGTGTTATAGAGAGTTGGTGGCGATACAGCACAAAATCCCAACGGATGGTGGCTGTATTACATCCAGTCACAGGTTCCTGTCAGTCTGTCTGGCGATGTATTTATTGGACATGTCACTAATCCTTATTTATTTTTATTTCACCTTTATTTAACCAGGTAGGCAAGTTGAGAACAAGTTCTCATTTACAATTGCGACCTGGCCAAGATAAAGCAAAGCAGTTCGACACATACAACAACACAGAGTTAAACATGGAGTAAACAAACATACAGTCAATAATACAGTAGAAAAACAAGTCTATATACAATGTGTGCAAATGAGGTAAGATAAGGAAGGTAAGGCAATAAATAGGCCATGATGGCGAAGTAATTACAATATAGCAATTAAACACTGGAATGGCAATGTGCAGTAGATGAATGTGCAAAGTAGAAATACTGGGGTGCAAAGGAGCAAGATGAATAAATAAATACAGTAGGGGATGAGGTAGTTGGTTGGGCTATTTACAGATGGGCTATGTACAGGTGCAGGGATCTGTGAGCTGCTCTGACAGCTGGTGCTTAAAGCTAGTGAGGGAGATAAGTGTCTCCAGTTTCAGTGATTTTTGTAGTTCGTTCCAGTCATTGGCAGCAGAGAACTGGAAGGAAAGGCAGCCAAAGGAGGAATTGGCTTTGGGGGTGACCAGTGAGATATACCTGCTGGAGCGCGTGCTACGGGTGGGTGCTGCTATGGTGACCAGCGAGCTGAGATAAGGCGGGGCTTTACCTAGCAGGGACTTGTAGATGACCTGGAGCCAGTGGGTTTGGCGACGAGTATGAAGCGAGGGCCAACCAACGAGAGCGTACAAGTCGCAGTGGTGGGTAGTATATGGGGCTTTGGTGACAAAACGGATGACACTGTGATGGACTGCATCCAATTTGTTGAGTAGAGTGTTGGAGGCTATTTTGTAAATTACATCGCCGAAGTCGAGGATCGGTAGGATGGTCAGTTTTACGAGGGTATGTTTGGCAGCATGAGTGAAGGATGCTTTGTTGCGAAATAGGAAGCCAATTCTAGATTTAATTTTGGATTGGAGATGTTTGATGTGAGTCTGGAAGGAGAGTTTACAGTCTAACCAGACACCTAGGTATTTGTAGTTGTCCACATATTCTAAGTCAGAACCGTCCAGAGTAGTGATGCTGGACGGGCGGGCAGGTGCGGGCAGCGATCGGTTGAAGAGCATGCATTTAGTTTTACTTGCATTTAAGAGAAGTTGGAGGCCACGGAAGGAGTGTTGTATGGCATTGAAGCTCATCTGGAGGGTAGTTAACACAGTGTCCAAAGAAGGGCCAGATGTATACAGAATGGTGTTGTCTGCGTAGAGGTGGATCAGAGACTCACCAGCAGCAAGAGCAACATCATTGATATATACAAAGAAGAGAGTTGGCCCAAGAATTTAACCCTGTGGCACCCCCATAGAAACTGCCAGAGGCCCGGACAACAGGCCCTCCGATTTGACACACTGAACTCTATCGGAGAAGTAGTTGGTGAACCAGGCGAGGAAATCATTTGAGAAGCCAAGGTTGTTGAGTCTGCCGATAAGGATGTGGTGATTGACAGAGTCGAAAGCGTTGGCCAGGTCAATGAATACGGCTGCACAGTTATGTCTCTTATCGATGGCG
Organism: Hucho hucho; assembly: GCA_003317085.1. Lineage (NCBI taxonomy): Eukaryota > Metazoa > Chordata > Actinopteri > Salmoniformes > Salmonidae > Hucho > Hucho hucho. The sequence goes on from QNTS01006816.1 coordinate 38,775, forward strand.
GTTATGATATCGTTTAGGACCTTGAGCGTGGCTGAGGTGCACCCATGACCAGCTCTGAAACCAGATTGTGTAGCGGAGAAGGTACGGTGGGATTCGAAATGGTCGGTAATCTGTTTGTTAACTTGGCTTTCAAAGACCTTAGAAAGGCAGGGTAAGATAGATATAGGTCTGTAGCAGTTTGGTCAAGAGTGTCTCCCCCTTTGAAGAGGGGGATGACCGCAGCTGCTTTCCAGTCTTTGGGAATCTCAGACGACACGAAAGAGAGGTTGAACAGGCTAGTAATAGGGGTTGCAACAATTTCAGCAGATAATTTTAGAAAGAAAGGGTCCAGATTGTCTAGCCCGGCTGATTTGTAGGGGTCTAGATTTTGCAGCTCTTTCAGAACATCAGCTAACTGGATTTGGGAGAAGGAGAAATGGGGGAGGCTTGGGCGAGTTGCTGTGGGGGGTGCAGGGCTGTTGACCGGGGTAGGGGTAGCCAGGTGGAAAGCATGGCCAGCCGTAGAAAAATGCTTATTGAAATTCTCAATTATAGTGGATTTATCAGTGGTGACAGAGTTTCCTATCCTCAGTGCAGTGGGCAGCTAGGAGGAGGTGCTCTTATTCTCCATGGACTTTTTTGAGTTTGTGTTACAGGAAGCAAATTTCTGCTTTAAAAAGCTAGCCTTGGCTTTCCTAACTGCCTGTGTATATTGGTTACTAACTAAAGTTGCATACCACGGGAGCTATTCGATGCTAATGCAGAACGCCACAGGATGTTTTTGTGCTGGTCAAGGGCAGTCAGGTCTGGAGAGAACCAAGGGCTATATCTGTTCCTGGTTCTAAATTTCTTGAATGGGGCATGCTTATTTAAGATGGTGAGGAATGCACTTTTAAAGAATAACCAGGCATCCTCTACTGACGGGATGAGGTCAATATCCTTCCAGGATACCCGGGCCAGGTCGATTAGAAAGGCCTGCTCACTGAAGTGTTTTAGGGAGCGTTTGACAGTGATGAGGGGAGGTCGTTTGACCACAGACCCATTACGGATGCAGGCAATGAGGCAGTGATCGCTGAGATCTTGGTTGAAAACAGCAGAGGTGTTTTTGGAGGGCAAGTTGGTTAGGATGATATCTATGTCGGTGCCCATGTTTACGGCTTTGGGGTTGTACCTAGTAGGGTTCATTGATAATTTGTGTGAGGTTTAAGGCATCAAGCTTAGAATGTAGGATGGCCGGGGTGTTAAGTATGTCCCAGTTTAGGTCACCTAGCAGCACGAGCTCTGAAGATAGATGGGGGGCAATCAGTTCACATATGGTGTCCAGAGCACAGCTGGGGGCAGAGGGTGGTCTATAGCAAGCGGCAACGGTGAGACTTGTTTCTAGAAAGGTGGATTTTTAAAAGTAGAATTTCAAATTGTTTGGGTACAGACCTGTATAGTAAGACAGAACTCTGCAGGCTATCTCTGCAGTAGATTGCAACACCGCCCCCTTTGGCCGTTCTATCTTGTCTGAAAATGTTGTAGTTAGGGATGGAGATTTCAGGGTTTTTGGTGGTCTTCCTAAGCCAGGATTCAGACACGGCTAGGACATCCGGGTTGGCAGAGTGTGCTAAAGCAGTGAATAAAACACACTTAGGGAGGAGGCTTCTAATGTTAACATGCATGAAACCAAGGCTTTTACGGTTACATAAGTCAACAAATGATAGCGCCTGGGGAGTGTGAGTGGGGCACTGCAGAGCCTGGATTAACCTCTGTATCACCATAGGAACAGAGGAGGAGTAGGATAAGGGTACAGCTAAAGGCTATAAGGACTGGTTGTCTAGGATGTCCGGAACAGAGAGTAAAAGGAGCAGGTTTCTGGGGACAATAAATAGATTCAAGGCATAATGTACAGACAAAGGTATGGTAGGATGTGAATACAGTGGAGGTAAACCTAGGCATTGAGTGATGATGAGAGAGATATTGTCTCTAGAAACATCATTTAAACCAGGTGATGCCATCGCATGTGTGGGTGGTGGAACTGAAGGGTTGGATAAGGTATATTGAGCAGGGCTAGAGGCTCTACAGTGAAATAAGACAATAAACACTAACCAGAACAGAAATGGACAAGGCATATTGACATTGAGGAGAGGCATGCTTAGCCGAGTGATCATAAGGGTCCAGTGAGTAGTGAGGCTGGTTGGGAACACAGCGATTCAGACTGCTAGCCGGGCCGGGGGTAGCAAGCTAGCAGAAGGCTAGCGGGCCGGCTAGCGGGCCGAGGCTAACAAGCTAGCAGAATACGAAGACGGAGGAAGTCTGTTTATAGCCTACTCGTGCATTTCCGTCGGTAGACCAGTCGTGATGGATTAGTGGGGTTCCGTGTGGTAAAGGGGACCAGTCCAATTGGCAAAATAGGTATAGTGGCCCAAGAAATTGTCCGATGGACCTATTTAGCTAGCAGCCGATATGCTCTAGACAGCTAACGTTAGCGGGCCTCAGTTGGGCGTTCAGGTGACGTAGCAACCGAGGGGCCAGTTGAATTACCGCCTCGGGCAGATAACGTCGATAGTCCAGTTTTACACTGGCAGTAAAACGTGTCCGGATAGGTGTTGTAGCCCAGGAGTGGCTGATGGAACTCTTCAGCTAGCCAGAAGATGGGCCTAGCATGGGCTAGCTCCAGGCTAATTGGTGCTTGCTCCGGGACCGACGTTAGCCAATAGTCACTCCGATAGCAGCTAGCTAGCTGCAAGATCCAGGTGAAAATGTCCAGAGCTTGCGGTAGAAATCCGTGGATATGGAGAAAAAATAGGTCCGATATGCTCTGGTTTGAGTCGCGTTGTACGAACTGTCGAGAGCTTTCCGAGCTAAAGGTTAGCTGATGACCGCTAGCAGTGGTTAGCTAAATACTAACGTTAGCTAGTAGCTAGTGAGCTGGCTAGCTTCTGGTTAGCTTCTGTTGGGGGATTCCGGATTCGAGGTGGATAATACTTAGAAGAAAAACTGATCCGCACCACATTGGGTGAGGCGGGTTGCAGGAGAGTGTTTTGCAGTAGAGTTTTAGAAAAAAATAAGATATGCGAAGAAAATATATAAAAATATATATACACACGACAAGACGAGGACAAAAGACGTATTGGATTCATTATGAAGGACTTCCTGGCAGATAAGGTTGTTCGACCAGCCAGCAGCCGATATGCCAGTTAAATAATTTGTGAAGTTTTGCTTGATTATAAATTGTTTAAGGTTAATATCTGTAGTGGGTAGGTGCACAATATATATAATCAAGATCCTATAAAGATGTTTATTAGTAGCGCTGTTGGGCGCAATGGTAACATATTTACCTTTAGATTAGACGACCGGAGTTCGAATTGCAAACAGCATCATGATTCATGAAGTCTCATTCTAACCAATAATGGGGCGTGCTCATTATAAATACATTGTGATTTAGTTTCGGTATCAGACTAACTTTTCTTATGATTTAGTTTGCAGAGCATACAGGCTGGCAGTTTATTGCCAGTTCACCCAATGGGCAAAGGGAAAATTGGACGAGGTGTACGGCGTCTCATCCCTGAGTGTGTCGTTTCTTCCATATGTAAAAATAGTATTAGTTAGCTTGTCCAGTATAACAACAGGTTCAAGCTTAACCAGATAAACTTGCTTTCAAGATAAAACTACTTTCAGTGCGTACTAATCCTCTGTCCCTGTCGCCAGAGTAATGACTTTGGCTGCCATCTATTGGAAAAGAATGGTAACTACACTGGGCAGCTTGTTGGCAGAGTCAAAGGAGACTTTAATAATATATGCCATTTAGCAGACGCCTTTATCCAAAGTAAACTGGGTACATGGTAGTGGAAAAATATAATAGAAACAGGATTACAATTTTGATATCATGGATGCTCAGTCCTTGCATCTATAGCTCTGTCTATGAATTTGAGAGTGGTTACATTTCTCCAGCCCCATCTCTCAGCTGTTTACAGAATAAGGAGCAGGGAGACACTTATTGTTTCTACTGACGATTGCCACTTTAAGAAGTTAAGATGAAGATTAAATACACCAAGATACTAAAAATGTCCCATCACTCAGACAGTTAGTGAATACACAGCATCCAAGCACAGCAATCAATCAAATGTATTTTACAAAAGCCCTTTTTTACATAAAAAATAATAGCCACATTGGTTATAGAGGGTGCAACAGTTCAACACCTCAGGAGCAAATGTCAGTTGGCTTTTCATAGCTGAGCATTCATAGGTTGAGAGAGAGTCGAAACAGCAGGACCGGGACAAGGTAGCACATCCATTGAAACAAATAAAAAAATCTGTGGAAAAACAATTACACTCCGATTCCCTTTATGGATGGGTGTATCTTTGAATTCGCTGTTGAATGGCCTGCTCCTTCTCCATTTTCAGAACACCAGCCCACTCCCCCAAAGTGATTGATAGTATATCTTGGCTCGCACTGTGATGATTGTGATTCCGAGCTCTCAGGTTCATACAGCGAGGTATGGTCTTCACTGATCTCACTCTCCGTCAGCTCCATCTGTGGCGTATAGGGGCAGGACTCGGTTGTATACTGATGGTCATGAGCGCAATCTAGCTGGGCCCCCGAGATCTTTAGTGATGGTCCCTGTGGACCTCTTCTCCACAGCAGCACAGGAACACTCTGGCACCCAGGGGTCTGTTTGGCATGCTGTACTAACCATTCTTTCCTGTTGGTAGATAACAATTAAGGCATCTATTAGGCTATAGTTATATTCAAAAATCACTGCATATACTTGAAATAAACAATAGCCTTAGAAATAACATGGCTCCTGAACAGTCTCCTCCAGGATGAAAACATTTTCAGGTATGAAGATGTCATTCTGTAAACAAACAAACGTTTTATTAAGTCAACTGAACCCAGTTGGTATCAACAAGCTACCTGTCTTGTAAGCTTTGTCAACACACACACACAAAATACAGGGACATTTATTTTTCAGCAAACATTAGCTATGTCAACTTCAGTCTAGCTAAATGAAGTGGAGCTAACAAAACATTACCAAAAAAACACAAATGTATTACAGTAACGTTACTTAACTGAGGTAGAAGCTAGCTAACTAACGTTACCTAATAACACGGGTACACAGATAAACTGTTGCGACTTTAGTTGCAGTTGAGTTACTTGCTAACGTTATTTCTGGGGGGTGTTACACAAAAAACTTCAGACGCAATTAGCTAGTTACATTCAACTAGAGTTGCAACAAAGTTGTCCAGTGTCTAACGCTAGCAGAGTCAACAACATTCATGACCGGTTAACATTACCTCAGGCTCCTGGCATTGCATTGACTCGCGTCGCCTCCTCTGTTCAGTCGCTTTTGCTTGACTCCAAAGTCAGCGACGTTGATGATGGCCTATGACTCCTTTCCATTCGGAAACTCCCAGTTGCCGCATCGAAAGTGCCCTTCATCTCGAAGTCTGCCTCCGCGAAGTGCTGTCTGCACATCCTACTAGCTCGAGCGGGCACGTCCTTCCTCTTCAGGACATGGAGCCACTTCTTCAAAAGTTCTGGGTCCTTGGGCAGCCGATGGTAGTTTACCGAGGGATTTTTTTTGGAGCCAATTCATACAGCCTGGCGCTATACAGTTAATGTTTGAATTACTACTTGTTGTGCCATCTTCGTTGTCCGCACCTAATCTCACTCTCTTAAATTCACTCTCTGCGCGAAAGATCAATACCACAGACAATCTGCAATGGCAATTTAAAATGGTGCTGACCATAGCGCAAATAAACCTTCTCGGCGATCAAAATATATAAAAAATATAAATGTGTTGTATGTTAAATTAACATGTTTAGTGCTTAGATTTACTTCCTAAACTGTTTCCGTTCCATTTTAAATCAGATGCTACTGATATGGAGGAACAGAAGGTCAAGTGTTCTTGACAATTTATCAAACTCGAATGGATTTGAAATACATAAGAGTAAAATATATTTGTAACTGTTTTCTAGGTAACAGCTATTGTCTTTAATTTGGTATGGTTTAGTACACATTTTGCATTTTAGACATTTGGAGTTCTGAAGAACACAAAAATGTGTTTTCATGAGTTCACTCGTTCCGTAGATTGAGACTTGAGAGAAAGAGATGGGGAGCATTTGCTCCAAAGGGAGGAGAGAGGAGAGGGACAATACCGCTTTGTCCAAAAATAAAAGTTTGTCTTGGAGAAGAAAAAAGGGGTACACTGAAGGGAGGATAGCAGAGGGCAGCAGTCTCATTGGTGGAGAAACGGCCTGTCAACAAAGGTGAGACCAATTTCCCTAAAATGGTTTGTCGGTTTTGCCTTGTGTTGTAGTACAAGGGTGAGGACACAGGGGCCAGTGTTAACTCTATTTCACTCTTTGTCTCTCCTAGTCTTCCTAGCCTACAATCCCCATTCTCCCCAGCCCACAATCTCCAGTTTTCCCTCACAGCTGAGGGTGGAAGCAGTCTATCTGTCCCAGTGATCAGCAATAATGAAGTAGGAGGTAACATCAACATCACTCAGAACATCACTCAGAACATCGCTCAGAACAACGGTAAAAACATAACTCTTCCACTTTCTTTACATGCTGTGAGGAAAAAGTTTCCACTGACACATTATTATATTCATACCTTATTCAATCAAGTCACCTTCAGAACTGTAGGAGAATATCATATATTTTCCTTTTTTTTCAAATTCTAGATGACTCCTCCCAGGTTGCACAATGCAGTGACACACAAAAAAGGTAAGGTGTCAAACATTTTACTTTAGAGTGTGTGTGTGTTTAAAATAAACGTTTTGTGGTTGAACCCTCCCTCTCTTTCTGCAGTGAGTTGCATGGTGATGAATTCTACCTGTCCCCAGTGTGCAGAGAGACCCAGAGTGTGTTGAGGAACACACACTGCCATCCACTACCACCACAATATGAAGATAAAGACAAAGAAGACAAAATACATCATTAATTATAAGCACATATGCATTATTATGATGTACGACATTTGAGCTAATAGGTTATATTGCATTGTGCATATGCATGCACATATAATGCATTATGAAGAGGGTATTCATAGGAGGTGTTACCATATGTGTTACCATAAGAGGTGTTACCATAGGAGTTACCATAGGAGTTACCATAGGAGTTACCATAAGTGTGACCATAGTAGTTACCATTGGAGGTGTTACCATAGCAGTTACCATAGGAGATGTTACCATAGGTGTTACCATAGGAGATGTTACCATAGGAGGTGTTACCATAGATACAGTATAAGTAAGTCTGGACTCAAAAGGAGTATGTTGAGGAATGGAATTAGTTGACGATGACTACTGACAAAGGAGTATGTTGAGGAATGGAATTAGTTGACAATGACTACTGACAAAGGAGTAGGATGAGGAATGGAATGAGTTGACGATGACTACTGACAAAGGAGTATGTTGAGGAATGGAATGAGTTGACGATGACTACTGACAAAGGAGTAGGATGAGGAATGGAATGAGTTGACGATGACTACTGACAAAGGAGTAGGATGAGGAATGGAATGAGTTGACAATGACTACTGATAAAGGAGTAGGATGAGGAATGGAATGAGTTGACAATGACTACTGATGTAGGATGAGGAATGGAATGAGTTGACGATGACTACTGATGTAGGATGAGGAATGGAATGAGTTGACGATGACTACTGATGTAGGATGAGGAATGGAATGAGTTGACGATGACTACTGATGTAGGATGAGGAATGGAATGAGTTGACGATGACTACTGATGTAGGATGAGGAATGGAATGAGTTGACGATGACTACTGATGTAGGATGAGGAATGGAATTAGTTGACGATGACTACTGATGTAGGATGAGGAATGAATTGAGTTGACGATGACTACTGATGTAGGATGAGGAATGGAATTAGTTGACGATGACTACTGGTGTAGGATGAGGAATGAATTGAGTTGACGATGACTACTGATGTAGGATGAGGAATGGAATTAGTTGACGATGACTACTGATGTAGGATGAGGAATGGAATTAGTTGACGATGACTACTGGTGTAGGATGAGGAATGAATTGAGTTGACGATGACTAATGATAAAGGAGTAGGATAAGGAATGGTGAAGAATTAGTTGACTACTGACAAAATAAGACAATGAAAACCCCACAGCACCACACTAGACCTTATAGTGGTTTATTAGTAGACAGTCTCATGAAAACCCCACAGCACCACACTAGACCTTATAGTGGTTTATGAGTAGACAGTCTCATGAAAGCACCACACTAGACCTTATAGTGGTTTATTAGTAGACAGTCTCATGAAAACCCCACAGCACCACACTAGACCTTATAGTGGTTTATGAGTAGGCAGTCTCATGAAAACCCCACAGCACCACACTAGACCTTATAGTGGTTAATGAGTAGGCAGTCTCATGAAAACCCCACAGCACCACACTAGACCTTATAGTGGTTAATGAGTAGGCAGTCTCATCCATATGAGTGAAAGGTGGATAAGACTTCTTCTTCATCTTATGCTCTAACTAAGCTGTTTTATTCTGACTCTGTCCTTACAGAACTCATACAGAGAGTTAAAGAGGAACATAAAGCCAGTCTGAAGAAGAAGTTTAGGTTTGTGTTTGAAGGTACTGCAGAGGAAGAAACTTCCCTGAACAGCATCTACACACAGCTCTATATCACACTGGGAGAGAATGAAGGAGTTAATAAAGAACATGAGGTTTGGCAGATTGAATATACATCCAGGAGAGAAACATCGTCAGACACTCCAATCAACTCTAATGACATATTCAGACCCTTAGCTGGACAAGAGACAGAAGAGAAGAGACCCATCAAAACTGTGCTGACAAAGGGCATTGCTGGCATTGGAAAAACAGTCTCAGTGCAGAAGTTCGTCCTTGACTGGGCCGAAGGAAAAGCTAATCAGGATTTGGATTTCATATTTGTCCTCCCTTTCAGAGAGCTGCATTCGATCAAAGATGATGAGTTAAGTCTTCATGGACTTATAAATGATTTCCATCCTGAACTTACAGAGATAGAAAACGCGAAGATATATGCTACCAGCAAAGTTCTGTTCATTTTTGATGGTCTGGATGAAAAGCGACTTCCACTAAAATTCAATACCAAAAGGGTGACTGATGTTACAAAGACAGGTAACAATGTAGATGTATTGGTGACAAACCTCATCGAAGAGAAGCTGCTTCCCAACGCTCTGATCTGGATAACCTCTAGACCTGCAGCAGCCAATCAGATTCCCCGTAGATACATCAACCTGGTGACAGAAGTACGAGGGTTCGATGAGCGACAGAAAGAGGAGTACTTCAAAAAGAGTGTCAAGAATGGGGAAGTTGCCAGAAGAATCATCGCACACATTACAACATCAAAAACCTTCAAAATCATGTGCCACATACCAGTCTTCTGTTGGATTTCCGCTAAGGTTCTTGAGGAACTGTTGAGAGAAAATGTGAATGGAGAAATCCCTACAACTCTGACTGAAATGTACACTCACTTCCTGCTCATTCAAATACAGCTGGCACAAAAGGATACTGGGCATGAAAGGGATAAACAGAAGATCTGGGAATCAAATAAAGACTTCCTTCTGAAACTGGGGAAGCTAGCATTTGAACATCTGGAGAAACGCAATCTCATGTTCTATGAGGAAGACCTGAATGAATATGGCATTGACATCAGTGAAATTGCAGTCTACTCTGCGTTGTGCACAGAAATATTTAAAGAAGAGAAGGTGTACAAAAAGAAGGTGTACTGCTTCATGCATCTGACCATTCAGGAGTTTGTTGCTGCCCTCTTTGTTTTCCACTGTTTCACAACCAAGAGCCTCAAGACGTCCTCGAGCCTCAAGTCTTTCCTGATGGAAGGTTCAGAACCATATCTCAAAGCTATCTTGGAGAACGAGCCTGTAGACCTTCCCTTGGATGAGTTGATGGAGATTACCATGTACAATTCTGTGTCCAGAGAGAATGGAGAGATGGACATGTTCCTCCGCTTCCTTCTTGGAATGTCTATGGAATCCGTTCAGTGCCTACTACAAGGCCTGCTGCCAAAGACAGAGAACAGTTCAGAGATTGTTAAAGAAATGAAGAAAGTACTTAAGAAGATGGATCTAATTGATGTCTCCCCTGAGAGGTGCCTCAATCTCTTCTCTTTGACTGAAGAAGTTAAAGACCATTCCCTGCATGAAGACATTCAGAGATATCTATCAGAAAAGGAAGCAGACAGCGAGCTCTCACCCGCTCATTGCTCAGTACTGGCCTATGTACTTCTGATGTCAGAGAAGGTGTTGGATGAGTTTGTCCTGAAGAAATATAAAACTTCCCGAAAGGGTTTTTTCAGACTTCTTCCAGCTGTGAGGAACTGCAGAAAGGCAATGTAAGAAAGATTGTCAAATTCACACATACCAAATATCAATGAATATACTGAATTGTTATTGTTTTCATTACCTCCTTTACCCAAATTTCAATAAGCATGCTGTTGAGAAATCAGCATAGTCTGTATTTGGATGGCTGTAGTATCAAATCAAAGTGTATTTGTCACGTGCGCCGAAAACAACAGGTGTAGACCTTACAGTGAAATGCTTACTTACAGGCTCTAACCAATAGTGCAAAAAAAGGTATTAGGTGAACAATAGGTAAGTAAAGAAATAAAAACAACAGTATATACAGTAGTGAGGCTATATACAGTAGCGAGGCTGTAAAAGTAGCGAGGCTATAAAAGTAGCGAGGCTACATACAGACACTGGTTAGTCAGGCTGATTGAGGTAGTATATGTACATGTAGTTATGGTTAAAGTGACTATGCATATATGATGAACAGTATGGAACATATGCACTGGTGTAGCTCAGTTCCTCAGGACCCCCATAAAGTCAGCATCCTCTCCCCACCCCATTATGGGGTTCGGTAAAATCTTCGGTAATATGGCACGCCCATGATCAGATAAAGCTTTTTTGCAGCGTTTTTGTGCACAACTTGGTCTTACCTTTTGTTTATCCATTTTGAACATAACACTCACTCTCCAGCTGAGTCTGACCTGATTCACTAACTTTTTTCAAACTTGATAGTTAATTAACTGAGGAGGCAGAGGCAGGTGGCAATTATATGCATGAAAACAATATTGTCTGATTCACCTACCACCCATGTAGATTGGACACCATGCTTGCTACATGTGGAAATTAAAAAGGAGGGTTACTGTCAAAAGGATTTATTTAAATATTTCTATAAAATTCAGACACAGGTGTGAGATGACGGGCGCATGGGCCCCCAGAGTATACTAGGCACACTTGATCTCGCACGCCCAACTATGAGAGGAGAGGTAGGCTACTTAACTGAATGTTCTTTTCTTCGCCAGGCCTATCTTTCCAAAGAAAACACAATTTAATGATATCTCTATTTGAGCAAAATAAGTAGTTTTGTTGTGATCACAAGAAAATCCTAATAATTCAGGTAAATAGAGCCACAGTCAGGGAGAAAAATCTGAATGTTCAATCATAAAGTGAGAACAATTAGTTTCCCTGGCTACTTTAACAGTAAAAAAAATTATCCAACCCTAGAATATAATTTCTCAACTGAAAACTCTACATTTCTACTGGATATCCCCTTTAAAGCTGGAATCCGCACAGCGCCACTGTTCAACCCAATACCTTTATCTGTGTTTTTGTTTTTTTTAAGAAACGGAGGAGAGGAGTGTCCGGCAGCATGTTCTATCGCACCTGCAATGATGTTGGGGGGAACAAAACAGTGTTCGTTGTTTGAAGTAACTTATTTGTTGTAATATCCCAAAAGCACGTGGCAATTTCACCAAGAACGGATTCCAGCTTTAATGGTGCAGACGTTCTAGCAGCATGCTTTTATGGCATGAATATTTGGCATACTGGGGGCCTGAAGTTCTATGTTTGGCACTCTGGGGGCCTGAAGTTCTATGTTTGGCACTCTGGGGGCCTCAAGTTCAATGTTTGGCACTCTGGGGGCCTCAAGTTGAATGTTTGGCACTCCGGGGGCCTCAAGTTGAATGTTTGGCACTCTGGGGGCCTCAAGTTCAATGTTTGGCACTCCGGGGCCCTCAAGTTCAATGTTTGGCACTCCGGGGGCCTCAAGTTGAATGTTTGGCACTCTGGGGGCCTCCAGTTGAGTGTTTGGCACTCCTGGGGCCTCAAGTTGAATGTTTGGCACGGTTCCAAGTCAGGTTCGCTCAACCTTATTTGTGGTTTACTTGCGCGTAAAGGTGTATTTGTAGACACACCTTCATTTATTCAAGCTCCACCTCAAATGAATAGTGGGTGAATAGCATTCAAGGTCAAAAATACTCAGAGAAAGCGCATAAAAAAAGTAATTCCATTCCATTTAAGCGCGCTTAACTCAGGTCAGATTTGGGGCCTGTGTGCATGCAAAAATTATGGAGAACTGTGCAGATCCAAATCTTCACAGGAATAATTAGGGCGGCAGGTAGTCTAGCAGTTAAGACCGTTGGGCGGTTGCTGGTTCGAATCCCAGAGTTGACTAGGTGAAAAGCAAGGCCCTTAAACATAATCGCTCTTGTAAGTCGCTATGGACAAGAGCGTCTGCTAAATTACTCAAATGTAGGCTAAATGTAATTTCCTCTGTTTCTGCAGAATTGAAGGCGTTTATCTGGATAGATGGTACTGTGCAACGTTGGCCTCAGCTCTCCAGTTACCAAACTCTCCATTGAGAGAACTGCACCTGATAGATTCAATCTTGATGGATTCAGAAGTGGATGTGCTCTGTACTGGACTGTCTAGCCCACACTGTATACTGGAAGCACTGAGGTAATTGGAGAGATGTTGTTTATTTTTTTTAAATAAAAATTATTTTATGTCAGCAAGTGCTGTTGAATGATGAGGTAACATTTTCTTTCTTGTATGTGTTCATATTTTCTTTGTCACTACAGTGACCATTTAGGCAAAAATTTGCCTCAAATTGACTTATGCTGCGTTCATGTGCTAGTCGCAACTAGGAAACTCAGAAATCGTTGACTTGCTAACTGGTTGTAGTTATACGCGTGCCGCATTCAACTAGTTAGCAAGTCAGAAATGTAATAGTTAATTAATCGAGCATCTGATGCAATTATGCAAGATTTTAGTTCTGGGTGTCCAAGATTACATGTTACTGCAAACCATGTGCTAATGCCACACCAAAACAACCTTTATCATTAATCGTCGCATCAGTCTGGTGACAGATGATATGATACCAGTTATGTTACGTGCATCTGTCCACAAGAGGTTAGGTAACATGTAGTTACACGTACATTTATAATAGCATGTCTCACAAAACAATCTGCCTCAATGTGTTGATGAAACAAGCTGCTTTAAAATGCATTATATCTGCAATTGCAGTCTCTGCGGGAATGGACTCTCAAACGAGGGACGTGATCATTTGGTCTCCTCTATGAAAACAGTTCTCAGCTGCAACCTGAGAGAGCTGGGCTTGAGTAACTTCACACTGCAGGATTCTGTAGTTGAGGTACTCTCTACTGGACTAGGGAGTCAACACTGTAAACTGGAGATAATGAGGTCAGTAGTTTTTCTGTTAGTACATTAATTTGGACTGTGAATTCAAAGTCATTCATTTCTTTGTCAGGGGTTGTTTGATTTACTAAATAAATGCAGGCATTTTGATTTAGCATGTAGGGATCTTTGAATTATAAACAAAATGCATGTTATAATAAAATGAAATAAATATTGTGTACAGGCTGAATCGAAATACACTAACAGACAACTTCTGTGAAGTACTAGTCTCAGCTATCAGCTCAAATTCCTCTCATCTGAAAGAGCTGGACATTGTTCACTGTGACCTGATCGATTCAAGAGTGGAGCTGCTCTCCACTGGACTGAAAAGTACACACTGTAAACTGGAGAAATTGAGGTCAGTATGTTTCTTGTTCTCAGGTTTGTATTACCTGAAGGATATAGCCTGATTATTTTCACTGAGCTCCACAATCAACTCCATACTTTCAATGTTAAAGAAATATTATGGAGGATTTCTAAAACATCCCATGGATGTTGTGGACAGGCAGTGATCAGGGAAGGTTATACCAAATTCCAAGACACTAAGTACATATTCCTTAGAGCAAGGTCAAAATAATGAACAGGGATGTCACTAAGAGGCCAATGTTGATTTTAAGACAACTACAGAGTTCAACAGCTGATATAGGAGAAAACTGTATGGATCAAAAACAGATCTGGGATGCAGGCTAAAAGGTTTGGGCCAAATCCAACAAAACAGGTAGCTGAGTAAAACAGTTTAAATCGTGGTGGTGGCTTTTATTTTTTTTTATTTCACCTTTATTTAACCAGGTAGGCAAGTTGAGAACAAGTTCTCATTTACAACTGCGACCTGGCCAAGATAAAGCAAAGCAGTTCAACACATACAACAACACATAGTTACACATTGGAGTAAACAAACACACAGTCAATAATACAGTAGGAAAAAACAACAAATCTATATACAATGTGTGCAAATGAGGTAGGATAAGGAACATAAGGCAATAAATAGGCCATGGTGGCGAAGTAATTACAGTATAGCAATTTAACACTGGAATGGTACATGTGCAGAAGATGAATGTGCAAAGTAGAAATACTGGGGTGCAAAGGAGCAAGATAAATAAATGACTACGGTAGGGGATGAGGTAGTTGGTTGGGCTATGTACAGGTGCAGTGATCTGTGAGCTGCTCTGACAGCTGGCAGGGACTGGGGAATTTCTGTCTTCATATGTTTCTTTGAAATGTTTTATTTAGGCTCTATCAATGTAATCTCAGTAACGAAAGTTGTGAAGCACTGGCATCAGCTCTTCAGACCTTCCCCTCACACCTGAGAGAGCTGGACCTGAGTAACAATGACCTGCAGGATTCAGGAGTAAAGCTGCTCTCTGCTGGACTGGGGAATCCCCACTGTAAACTGGAGACTCTGAGGTCGGTAGGCTACTCTTTTCTATGTTTTGTTATTATATTGATTGAATAAAAACGTTTGAAAATAACAACTCATTTGCATATACATATGAGCTTAATTTAATAAATTAGCATGAAATTTCTCTCTATCCAACCAACTCTTTCTAAGGTATCGGCCCAAAGAGAATCGGCCCCTTCACAATCGGCCCCTTCACAATCTCCCGTCAACTTTTACCCAAAGACATGCGACATTAGGCTACTTATCCATGATTGGTGTCATCTAGGGCTCTATTCAATCTGTCAAACTGAAGCATTACAGATTCCTTGAAATAAATGTGAAGGTAATTTCCGATTCAGCTGACATGCAGAGTTTTACGTGAATGCATTATCCGCTCAAGCAGGTACATAGGGTTGAAATGTAAACGCTGCTGTAAAAAAATTTAGTAGCCTATGGTCGGGTAAAAGAAGATTAAAGAAGCAATAAAACTGGCCTTCTGAAAAAAGAAAAATCCTTATCTCAGACTGGCCAGTAAAAAGAAAAGATGGGCAAAAGAACACAGACACTGGACAGAGATATGGCTTTTTCTTTGCATCTCTGCCTAGAAGGCCAACATCCCGGAGTCGCCTCTTCACTGTTGACGTTGAGACTGGTGTTTTGTGGGTACTATTTAATGAAGCTGCCAGTTGAGGACTTGTGAGGCGTCTGTTTCTCAAACTAGACACTCAAATGTACTTGTCCTCTTGCTCAGTTGTACACCGGGGCCTCCCACTCGTCTTTCTATTCTGATTAGAGCCAGTTTGCGCTGTTCTGAGAAGGGAGTAGTACACAGCGTTGTACGAGATCTTCAGTTTCTTGGCAATTTCACGCATCTCAGAACAAGAATAAACTGACGAGTTTCAGAAGAAAGTTATTTGTTTCTGGCCATTTTGAGCCTGTAATCAAACCCACAAATGATGCTGATGCTCCAGATACTCAACTAGTCTAAAGAAGGCCCGTTTTATTGGTACCGGAGGTACCGGATCCGGTTAAATAGGTTCCAAAACACAACAGTCTAAAACGGAGAGGCTTAAATGAAGCACTGCTTAAACACAAGGCGGACATGTTTTGTACCAAAAATTGCACCCAACAGTTGTGAACATCAACATACATCGCTCTAGAATTAACCAATGCGTATTTATTAGAGAATAGGAGAAAAATAACAAATTGCGCGTTTGATTTTGATTTTTCGTGTCAGCTTTCTTTTCTGACCTTCGAGTTTGTTTAGGCTACATTATCATCTAATCAAACATCAACATGTTCTATCCCACCAAGGGGAACACTTACTGTAAGTAGTTGCTGTATCGGTGCGTTTAATCCCCATCAATTTTGATAAATAAACACGTGGGTCCGAACTTTTTGTCCCATGTCTACGATTTCCGACGATACCCCCATTCTTTTGAGACATAGTTTCATACTTTTCCCCGTTAGTAAAGTACAGGAGAAAGGATGGTTTGCACAGGTAATCCTATGAATATTGTCAGTTTCTATTTTGAAAGCAATCCTATGGCAGATAGGTGTATCATAAAGTGGGCGTGTCTTGAGCCTTGCAATTTGGTCTCATGTCTGAATCTGCTGTGAGTGATAAAAGCAGGATTTATGTGCCAAGGATCATCATTACCTCTCTTTGCAGGCTGCCATTCTGTAGAGTCACAGAGGAAGGCTGTGATTCTCTGGCTTCAGCACTAGCGTCAAACTCCTCCCACCTGAGAGAGCTGGACCTGAGCTACAATCACCCAGGAGACTCAGGAGTAAGGATGCTCTGTGCTACAATGGAAGATCCAGCCTGTAGACTGAAAATCAAGTAAGTGCAGTTGATGAAAATAATGCAAGATACTCTAGTAAGACCTTTGAGTATATTCACACTGTCTGTTCTCCTGCCTCTCGCACAGTATTGACCACAACGATGAGTGCTGGGTGAAACTGGACCTGCTGAAGAAGTGTAAGAATACATTATACTTGACATGGTACAAAAGAAAGTATTATACTATACATATAGTTTGACAGCCCTGGTAACAATACACTCCTGATTTAATCCAGCTGATCCTCTCCTCTTACCTCTTCTCGTGTCTACAGATGCCTGTGATCTCACACTGGACCCAAACACAGCAAACAAACACCTCTCTCTGTCTGAAGGAAACAGAGTGGTGAGATATGAGATTGAGGAACAGCCATATCCTGATCACCCGGAGAGATTTTATGACGCTTTTCAGGTTCTTTGTAGAGAGGGTCTGACTGAGCGCCATTACTGGGAAATGGAGTCAAGTGATGACGTTGTTCTCGGCGTGACGTACAAAGGAATCAAAAGAAAAGGCAGCATCTGCAATGACTTTACCATTGGACACAATGACAAGTCCTGGTGTATGGAGGACAAAACACATTTTTGGCATAATGGCGCAGATATAAAATTATTCCCCTTGAGGAACCACTCTAGGCACAGAATAGGAGTGTATCTGGACTGGCCGGCCGGCACTCTGTCCTTCTACACGGTCTTCTCTGACACATTGACCCACATGTACACATTCCACACCACATTCACTGAGCCCCTCTATCCAGCTTTTGGACTAGTTAGCTGTTACCCTTGCTCAGTGTCTTTGTGCCAGGTAGAGTAGCCTTCTCGGTCCTGGAGGAACACCTGGGTCTCCATGACAGTCACACTCACCCTTCGGTTCTAACACAACCGTGTGACTTGATGGTGTTGTCAGTGGTCATGACTTCAGATATGGACATTAATAAATCAGTTGTCGTGAGGAGATGATTATATTATATTCCTGTGACTGTACATCCATGTTCTGTTATGTTAGTGCAGTTATGTAAAATGCCATTGACTTTTAACAGGATACATTGTATTGTTAAGTGTGATCAAATAATTTGTAAATATTAGTTTGTTAAATATGTGTTGCATCATACAGTAAACACAACACACCTGTCTCTGTCTGTGTACAGTATGCCAGAGTTTCTCAAGAGAAATAAAGCTTTGGTTTAGACACTCATTTAATTTTAGCATTGACTGATATTGGTCAATGTTGGTGGTGAATATTGAAGTGAATTTGGTGGATGGCCAGATATAGGTATAAACACACAACCTTCTAGACCAGATAGAGGTATAAACACACAACCTTCTAGACCAGATAGTGGTATAAACACACAACCTTCTAGACCAGATAGAGGTATAAACACACAACCTTCTAGACCAGATAGAGGTATAAACACACAACCTTCTAGACCAGATAGAGGTATAAACACACAACCTTCTAGANGATCAAATAATTTGTAAATATTAGTTTGTTAAATATGTGTTGCATCATACAGTAAACACAACACACCTGTCTCTGTCTGTGTACAGTATGCCAGAGTTTCTCAAGAGAAATAAAGCTTTGGTTTAGACACTCATTTAATTTTAGCATTGACTGATATTGGTCAATGTTGGTGGTGAATATTGAAGTGAATTTGGTGGATGGCCAGATATAGGTATAAACACACAACCTTCTAGACCAGATAGAGGTATAAACGCACAACCTTCTGCACCAGATAGAGGTATAAACACACAACCTTCTATACCAGATAGAGGTATAAACACACAACCTTCTGCACCAGATAGAGGTATAAACACACAACCTTCTATACCAGATAGAGGTATAAACACACAACCTTCTAGACCAGATAGAGGTATAAACACACAACCTTCTGCACCAGATAGAGGTATAAACACACAACCTTCTATACCAGATATAGGTATAAACACACAACCTTCTGCACCAGATAGAGGTATAAACACACAACCTTCTGCACCAGATAGAGGTATAAACACACAACATTCTATACCAGATATAGGTATAAACACACAACCTTCTAGACCAGATAGAGGTATAAACACACAACCTTCTGCACCAGATAGAGGTATAAACACACAACCTTCTAGACCAGATAGAGGTATAAACACACAACCTTCTAGACCAGATAGAGGTATAAACACACAGCCTTCTGCACCAGATAGAGGTATAAACACA
>QNTS01006819.1:16905-26952 GCA_003317085.1 Hucho hucho
AGGAATGCCTGGACGCTGGATAGATTATTAGCCTGAAGCTGCTAAGGCTTCCAGAGGAATGACTGGACGCTGGATAGATTATAGCCTAGAGCTGCTAAGGCTTCCCGAGGAATGCCTGGACGCTGGATAGGTTATTAGCCTGAAGCTGCTAAGGCTTCCCGAGGAATGACTGGACGCTGGATAGATTATTAGCCTAGAGCTGCTAAGGCTTCCCAAGGAATGACTGGACGCTGGATAGATTATTAGCCTAGAGCTGCTAAGGCTTCCCGAGGAATGACTGGACGATGGATAGATTATTAGCCTAGCGCTGCTTAGGCTTCCAGAGGAATGACTGGACGCTGGATAGATTATTAGCCTAGAGCTGCTTGACCTCATGCTGCAGCTACAGTCACAGAGGCTACGTTCAAAGTTTCTTGCAGCTGACAGCACCTTCAGAAATTATTCGCACCCCTTGAATTTTTCCACATTTTGTTGTGTTACAGCCTGAATTTAAAATGGATTACATTGAGATGTTGTGCCACTGGCCTGCACACATTACGCCATAATGTCAAAGTGGAATTATGTTTTTAGAAAGGCAAATTTTAAACACAGATTCAACAACAAAGACCAGGGAGGTTTTCCAATGCCTGGCAAAAAGAAGAGCACCTATTGGTAGAAAAAAAATACATTTTGAATAACCCTTTGTAATTGGTGTAGTTATTAGTTACACTTTGGATGGTGTATCAATATACTCAGTCACTACAAAGATACATGGTTCCTTCCTAACTCAGTTGCCCGAGAGGAAGGACACTGCTCAGGGATTTCACCATGTGACCAAAACAGTAACAGAGTTTAATGGCTGAGAGTTTAAAACTGAGGATGGATCAACAACATTGTAGTTACTTACCAAGACAACACTGAATGTTCCTAAGTGGCCTAGTTACAGTTTTGACTTAAATCGTCTTGAAAATCTATGGCAAGTCTTGAAAATGGCTGTCTAGCAATGATCAACAACCAACATGATAGAGCTTGAAGAATTAAAAAATATATATATTTGCAAATATTGTACAATCCAGATGTGCAAAGCTCTTAGAGACTTACCCAGAAAACTTTACAGCTGTAATCAATGAGATTCTAACAGGCTATGACTCAGGGGTGTGAACACTTCTGTAAATTAAATTCTTCCCAAATCCCAGCGTCCACACTAATTTTCACTTTTTCATTTTGTGTGCAGATGGGTGAGAAGAAGAAAAATATTGAATCCATTTTAAATTCAGGCTGTAACACAACAGTACGAATCATTTCTGAAGGTACTGAACTTGCATCCTCCAAAGCACATAAAGGAAGCATACACATGATGAATGTGCAAGTCTGAAGAACAGTATGCATAATGGGAGCTGAGAACTGAAATATTTGAGCTTTTAGCCAAACTATTTGCATGTGCTAACAAAACTAACCTAGCATGGAATGAGGACCCTAATTGAACTGTCCTGAGAGCTGCCTGTATGCGCCACTCACAGAAAGAAAAAGCCACAGCAGTATATTTCCCTTAGCCTGTTCTTTAGTGAAGGAGTGGAGCACCCAGTTTCAGCATAATGACAGAGTCAACGTCAGGGCGATGGTGTGCTGAAATAGGCCTTCGGAGTGGAGGGCGCTGGAGGAAGCACAATACCGCAGCCATGGCTGTTTAAATATCAGAGGAAGAGGAACAGTTTATGTTTAGAAATACTAATTGCACAACAAACAACGGCTATTCATTCCAATAAGAGCAAACACAATAGTACACAATGAGATCTGGCCCACACACACACAGTCTCTAAACACACACACGCTGACATGTACCCTGTTGTGTGGCCCACACACACATAGTCTCTAAACACACACTCGCTGGCACGTACCCTGTTGTGTGTTTAAGCTGCCGTGAATGTCTGACTGTGTGGCCATGTGCGTAACCGTCGGAATGGCGGTGTGTTTGTACACAGGGATGTGTTAAGCTCATGACCAGACACATGGAGGATAATGGCTCCCCTCGTGGTCTAATGAGAAAGCCATCGGCTCACATTTACATTCGTGCCTCATTGGCTGTTAACAGTCTCCGGGGTGAAACTGCACACACTAGAACAGACCTGCTATTGCTCTGCTTGTGGCATTTAAATTATACTGTATGGTGCACATAATAAGCTCTTTGATCAGTACTAGGGCCAGGAGGTTTTCTGGCCTATGTCTCCTGATCAGGAAACTCTCCTGACCCTAGTTAGGTGACCTAGACCCAGGGGAGAATGACAGCCCCCTCTCATTGAAGCCACGGAAGTTCAAGGCCGACCGCGGTGTTGCAGGCATTGTTAGCAGAAAACAGGATCCCCTATTACAGTGAATGGAAAATGTGTAATCTTCACGGTCAATCGTAGGTATAAATAAAATACACAAGATGTATTTTACACTGAACAAAAACATAAACACAACATACAACAATTTCAAAGATTTTACTGAGTTACAGTTCATATAAGGACACATCTCTTTCACATAGAGTTGATCAGGCTGTTGATTGTGGCCTGTGGCATGTTGTGCCACATCTCTTTCACATAGAGTTGATCAGGCTGTTGATTGTGGCATGTTGTGCCACATCTCTTCAATGGCTGTGCGAAGTTGGCGGGAACTGGGACACGCTTTCGTACATGTTGATCCAGAGCATCCCAAACAAGCTCAATGGGTGACATGGCTGGTGAGTATGCAGGCCATGGAAGAACTGGGACATTTTCAGCTTCCAGAAATTGGGTACAGATCTTTGCGACATAGGGCCGTGCATTATCATGCTAAAACATGAGGTGATGGTGGCGGATGAATGGGTTGACAATGGGCCTCAGGATCTCGCCATGATATCTCTGTGTATTCAAAATGCCATTGATAAAATGCAATTGTGTTCGTTGTCCGTAGCTTATGCCTGCTCATTCCATAACCCCACCGCCCCCATGGGGCACTCTGTTTACAATGTTGACATCAGCTCCACGCTCGCCCACACAAGAGCGTAGAGCTGAGCGTACATCTCCAGCATGCCAGTTGCCATTGAAGGTGAGCATTTGCCCACTGAAGTCATTTTACGACGCAGAACTGCAGTCAGGTCAAGACCCTGGTGAGTACAACGAGCACGCAAATGAGCTTCCCTGAGACCGTGTCTGACAGTTTGTGCAGAAATTCCTTGGTTGTGCAAACCCACAGTTTCATCAGCTGTCCGGGTGGCTGGTGTCAGATCATACCGCAGGTGCAGAAGCCAGATGTGGAGGTCATGGACTAGCGTGGTTGCATGTGGTCTGCGGTTGTAAGGCCAGTTGGACGTACTGCCAAATTCTCCAAAACCACATTAAAGGTGGCTTATGGTAGAGAAATTAATATTAAATTATCTGTCAACAGCTCTGGTGGACACTCCTGCAGTCAGCATGCCAATTGCACGCTCCCTCAACACGAAAACAAAAATCTATGGCGTGTAGTGTGACAAAACTGCACATTTTAAAGTGGCCTTTTATTGTCCCCAGCACAAAGTGCACATGTGTACTGATCATGCTGTTTAATCAGCTTCTTGATATGCCACAAATGTCAGGTGGATGGATTATCTTGGCAAAGGAGAAATGCTCACTAACAGTGATGTAAACAGATTTGTACACAACATCTGCGAGAAATAAGCTTTTTGTGCATATGTAAAATGTCTGGGATCTTTTATTTCAGCTTATGAAACATGGGACCAACACTTTACATGTTGTGTTTATATTATTGTTCGGTGTAAAAATTGCACACATAAGGATAAATGAGTTGCTTATGGCAACCTGCGGTACCCTGGTCGGCCTTCAACTTGAGTTACTCAATGAGAGGGGGCAGCACTGAGCTACTACTACTCAATGAGAGGGGACAGCACTGAGCTACTACTACTCAATGAGAGGGGACAGCACTGAGCTACTACTCAATGAGAAGGGACAGTACTGAGCTAGCCTGCAACGTCACTTCCTGAAGTAGTTTTGTATAGTCAGTATATACAGTCATTGTCTAGACCCGGTGACCAGGAAAAACTCCAGTCAGGGCATACTGTCAGGAAAAACTCCTGGCCCTAATCACTATATACACCCATGTCAACTTCTGTCTTAGTGTATGGATTTCTGTCGACAGTATGTATGTCTGCCACTGAACGCTAACCTAATTTCCTTACCAAACATCATTTCCAATTTGCGGATCAATAAATTAGATCCATATATGAATTATCCCTTGGTAGGTCATGATAGCCCCGATAATCAGGCTGATATAGAACCTGTAGTAGAAATGTAAGTTTATGATGAGTTGGATAACCAGACAGATGGTTCTAAGTTGTAAATAGCAATGAATCATATGTTAAGTTTGGATGTTTTAAATCTAACAATCAATCAATCCTTAGTTACTCCACAAGCCAGAGAGAGAGAGAGAATGAAAGAGAGGGGGAAAGAGGGAGAGAGAGAGAGAGAGAGAGAGAGAGAGAGAGAGAGAGAGAGAGAGAGAGAGAGAGAGAGAGAGAGAGAGAGAGAGAGAGAGTGAGGGGTATCATTAAAAGTTATAGCCTGCTGTCTCTCTCTGTCTCTGAGGTGGATGTCTGGGGTTTACCACCAGGGCATGCAGGGCTGATGTAACATCATGGGTCCAGAAAAACAACAGGACTGTGTTGACACATCTACCCTTTACCAAACAGCCACACACACACACACTCATGCATATACAGGCTAGGAGTGGACAACTACCCCCTTAGGGCCTAGCCCTATGACATACATACACCTAAAATAATCAAATGTATTCAGTGGGGTGCAAAATTATTGACACCCTTGAAAATAGAGCTCTTTGGCCATGCACACCAATGTATTCAGTGGGGCCCAAAATTATTGACACCCTTGAAAATAGAGGTCTTTAGTCACACACACCAGTGGTGGGTTTGGCGTCGATATGAGAATGAATGAGCAGAAAATAAGCTACTGTAAAATGTGGTGCTGGATCTTTGATGTTATGGGGCCATTTTGCTTTCACTGGTCCTGGGGCCCTTGTTAAAGTCAACGGAATCATGATTTTTACCCACTACCAGGACACCTTAGCCAAAAACCTGGTTGCCTCTGCCAGGAGGATGAAACTTGGATCTTCCAGCAAGACAATGACCCCAAGCAAATATCAAAATCCACAAATAAATGGTTAATTGGCCATAAATCTACATGTTGAAATGGCCATCTCAGACTCTGGACTTGAACCCCATTGAAAACCTGTGGTTTTAACTGAAGAGGGCAGTCCATAAGACCAGACGAAGGATCTCAAAGATCTGGAAAGGATCTTGGAGGAATGTTCTAAGATCCCTCCCAATGTGTTCTCCAATCTCATAAAACATTTTAGAAAAAGTATCAGTGCCGTTATCCTCGCAAGGTGTACTCCCTGTTCACTCATGACTGCAAGGCAAGGCACAACTCCAACACCATCATTAAGTTTGCCGATGACACAACAGTGGTAGGCCTGATCACCGACAACGACGAGACAGCCTTTAGGGAGGAGGTCAGAGACCTGGCCGTGTAGTGCCAGGACAACAAACTCTCCCTCAACATGATCAAGACAAAGGAGATGATTGTGGACTACAAGAAAAAGAGGACCGAGCACGCCCCCATTCTCATCGACGGGGCTGTAGTGGAGCAGGTTGAGAGCTTCAAGTTCCTTGGTGTCCACATCACCAACAAACTATCATGGTCCAAACACACCAAGACAGTCGTGAAGAGGGCACGACAAAGCCTATTCTCCCTCAGGAGACTGTAAAGATTTGGCATGGGTCCTCAGAACGGCCCAGTACATCACTGGGGCCAAGCTTCCTGCCATCCAGGACCTCTATACCAGGCAGTGTCAGAGGAAGGCCTTAAAAATTGTCAAAGACTCCAGCCACCCCAGTCATAGACTGTTCTCTCTGCTGCCGCACTGTAAGCGGTACCGGAGAGCCAAGTCTAGGTCCAAGAGACTTATAAACAGCTTCTACCACCAAGTCATAAGACTCCTGAACTAATCAAATGGCTACCCAGACTATTTGCATTGCCTGTCCCCCCCCACACACACACTCTTTTACACCGCTGCTATTCTCTGTTGTTATCATCTATGCATAGTCACTTTAATAACTCTACTTACATGTACATATTACCACAATTAACCGGTTCCCCCACACATTGACTCTGTACTGGTACCCCTTGTGTATACTGTTATTTTTTACTGCTACTCTTTAATTACTTGTTACTTTTATCTCTTATTCTTATCTGTATTTTTTTAACTGCATTGTTGGTTAGGGGCTTGTAAGTAAGCATTTCACTGTAAGGTCTACACCTGTTGTATTTGGGCATGTGACTAATAAAATTGGATTTGATTTGAAGGTATAGAAAGGTGTTGAAAACAGGGGTGTCAATAATTTTGACCTCTACCTTTTGGAGAGAAAAAAGTATTACTTGTTTAAAGAATATCTTTCTCTGAGCCGTTGTATTAGTAAAATAATATAATTTCCCCAAAAATGTTTTGCATACAATATAGCTCAGGATGTGTATTATTTATTTTTATTAATATTGATTTTATACAGTCATCTTTGCTCATCTTTCTCCAAGGTGTCAATCATTTCGGGCTCCACTGTGCATTGTCAATCCCTATCCTAGTCAATGTTTCTCTTCCAAAGATTTTAACCGATATAGAAGGATGATTCTTACATTCATGATTCTATTAGTAGCTTTGCATTAAAGCCTTGCAGTAACAAAGTAGCACGGTTGTCTTTAGGTCAGGCCACAGCTGAACCCTGTCTGGTATTTCTTTGACCAACTCAGTGGCCTTGTTGCTTGAGCGTCTGCTGTGAGATTAGAAAAGTTGGGAGTTCAATCCCTATCCTAGTCATACCAAAGACTGTAAAAATGGGACCCAGTGCATCTCTGTTTGGCACTAAAGGATTACTTCTTGATTTTGGCAATGAGGCCCTTTATCTACTTTCCCAGAGTCATATGAACTTGTGGATACCATTTGTATGTCTCTGTGTCCAGTATGAAGGAAGTTAGAGGTTGTTTTGTGAGCCAATGCTAACTAGCATTAGTGCAATGACTGGAAGTCTATGATATACCCATAGACTTCCAGTCATTGCGCTAATGCTAGTTAGCAATTGCGCTAGCACTAGTTAGCAACTTCCTTCAAACCGCACGCAGAGACATAGAAATGGTATCCACAAGTTCTTCTGACTCTGGGGAAGTAGAATAAAGCCCACATTACCAAAATCCCAAAGTATCCCTTTAAGGAGAAAGATTGGGGGTAAGGACCTGCGATAGACTAGCGTCCTGTCCAGGGGGTGTACTTGTACATCAAGCTGCCTCACGCTACATAAACAGGATATAGACTCCTGCTCCTATTCCAGCTTGCACAAGCCAAGGCTACTTATTTACAGTTGTCTTTAGGTCACAGCACAACCCTTCACTATTATTTATTTTTCAGTATGTTTTTAATTAATTCCAGGCATAATACTTCAAATCTACTGAGACAATGAAATCAGATAACCAGGTAAGCTGCCAGTAGTCTGCTTCAGTTACGGTCAACCTACCAAACATTCACGGTTGGACCGTACGACAGTGGTGGAATTGCCCGCTACCCCCGGTGCCATGACAGCATGGTATGGAGTGTGATATGGGTGTAATATGGGGTGTCATACGGTTCAAACACAGTCGTAAACACGGTAATAACATGCCTGTAAACACAAAACCGCCACTATACTGAAGGCTTAACCTGTCAGTGGGAACCTCTCAGGCACTTAATCCTATCCTCAGGGCAGAGCACAGATCATAAAGAGATACTGGGAAACACACACACACAGAGTGCTAGGGCCAGACACACACACACCAACACGCAGAGTATGTCAGCAATTTATTCCATTAGGGACTGAAGAACACAATACATTTCAAAAATATATGTGTTTGCAATCTATTTTGCAGCTGTCTTGGGAGGAGTCTCCCTTGTCAAAGAAATGTTTAATATCAGCAAGATCAAGCCATTCTACAGGGGAAAGCTCCATTCTACAGGGGAAAGCTCCATTCTACAGGGGAAAGCTCCATTCCACAGGGGAAAGCTCCATTCTACAGGGGAAAGCTCCATTCTACAGGGGAAAGCTCCATTCTACAGGGGAAAGCTCCATTCCATAGGGGGAAAGCTCCATTCCACAGGGGAAAGCTCCATTCCACATGGGAAAGCTCCATTCCATAGGGGGAAAGCTCCATTCCACAGGGGAAAGCTCCATTCCACAAGGGAAAGGCAGAACCCACTATGCTAGTGTTTCCCAAACTCTTTTTGTTTTTTGCCCTAGCACTACACAGCTGATTCATGAAGCGTTGTTTATTTGAATCAGCTGTGTAGTACTAGGGCAAAAACTAAAATGTGCACCCGGGGGGCCCAGGATCTAGTTTGGGAAACATTGCACTACGCAATCAGCAGTGTATCTCTATCTGCCTGCTTCTGCCTCTGTCTGGACCACTGAAAACAATCTAACTCACAACAACTACATTCCTCATCAGTGCTTCAACCACAGACACCAGGAAACAATGGGGGAACCTTGGGGAGAGGAGGAGAGGAGGAGATGAGGAGAGAAAAAGGGAGGAGAGGAAAAGGGAGGAGAGGAGAAGGGAGGACAGGAGGACAGGAAGAGAAGAGAAGGGAGGAGAGGAGAAGAGAGAAGAGGAGGATAGGAGTAGGGAGGAGGAGAGGAGAAAGGAGAAGAGAGAGGAGAGGAGGAGGGAGGAGAAGAGAGGAGGAGAGGAGAGGAGAAGAGAGAGGAGAGGAGGAGGGAGGAGGAGAGGAGAAAGGAGAAGAGAGAGGAGAGGAGGAGGGAGGAGAAGAGAGGAGGAGAGGAGAAGAGAGAGGAGAGGAGGAGGGAGGAGGAGAGGAGAAAGGAGAAGAGAGAGGAGAGGCCAGGACTGTCTAAAGTCTAAAGCCAGAGAAGGAGGGCTCAATGAAGTTAGCTAGTAGCTACTGTCTCCCTTCAGCCCACAACCAGTCATAACGCTCCTTCGGTGCGTCTTCTCATCATGACACACAGACAACAGGGCAAACTTTACTCTTGAACACACACATGTTAAAACCATTACATGACAACATTACTGAATCTCTCTCAGACGTTCAAAGTATGTTCTCACTTACTTAGCTACGGTTCAACAGCGTCGCGCCGCAACCTAGTAAAAACCATCCATTCACTTGGGTCTCTCTCTTTCTCTGTTCCTCCCTCTCTGTTTCTCACTTGTTCTCTCTTTCTCGCACTTTCTCAGTTACTCCTTCTCTGTGAGACACACGCAGGCAAAGAGTCACACACACTCCCACAGACACCCTCTCACACACTCCCACAGACACAGCCACCCTCTCACACACTCGCTCCTCTCCTTCCGCGACCCGGAATGTTTGGCAGGGTTCTACTGTACTGAAATACAGCGCTTGCCATATAAGGTAGCAGCAGCTCCACATGTCACACATAATTTACATGCAGCAGGGGGGGAGTTCACCTTACACAGCACACACACGCGCACGCGCTGAGAATGCACGCTAAAAACCACCCCACCCCCTTACGCTGACATTCGGAGCAGGGAGGAGAAAGAAACAGAAAGAAAAGAAGGAAAGGAGAAAATAGGAAATAGGTCTTAAGTTTAGTCGTTAACCAAGCCTCTCTCTGATTGGCTGGTTGGTTCCCAACATGTTGAGACGTGGAAACAATGTAGAAACAACCAGTGTGTGGGAAGCCTCTCTCTGATTGGCTGGTTGGTTCCCAACATGCTGAGACGTGGAAACAACATAGAAACAACCAGTGTGTGGGAAGCCTCTCTCTGGTTGGCTGGTTGGTTCCCAACATGTTGAGTTGTTGAGTCAGACAGAAGGAATGGATCTATTGATCTACTTTCCTGCTTCCCGGAGGAACCACGACCCTCTATACACACACACACACACACACACACACACACACACACACACACACACACACACACACACACACACACACACACACACACACACACACACACACACACACACACACACTAG
>QNTS01006820.1:23590-34193 GCA_003317085.1 Hucho hucho
GGGGGGGATTCGATTCTGACCTTTGAGCTGATGTATGACCTCTGACCTGGTCAGCTTAGGAGATAGTCCAGGCTGTCCGCTCCACCCAGCACCAGCCTCCATCGACAGTTCTCTGCCAGACTCCTGGTCAACACACACACACAAACACACGAACAAACACACAAACAAACAAACACACGAACAAACACACAAACAAACAAACAAACACACAAACAAACACACAAACAAACACACAAACAAACACACAAACAAACACACAAACAAACATACACACAGAGCGAGACAGTCAGTCAGAGAGAAAGAGACAGCAGTTGAATATACAGTAATGCAGTGCAGGCTTAGAGACATGAGTTGTATAGGATAAGAACCAGGTGGTCGTGCAGGCTGAATGAGTCTGGAGAAGCGGATAGTGCAGACGGTCAGTCAGTCAGACAGACAGACGCTAGGTGGCTAGGACATCAGTTACAGGTGACCTGAGGCGTCATGATAGGACGACCACACAGGCACCGGTAGAGGACAGAGAATCCAGAGGGAAATACAGCCACAGGATACAACGAGTGAGAACACACCCATTCTGCTGCAGCAGCTGCGATGGCCTGGAGGGCAGGTTTTCCCCGGAGCCTGGCTAGAGGCCGGGGTTCAGGCTGTACCCCCTCCACCCACCACTCAGAGCTTATCTGGTCCACCACCACCTCCCCTCGTTCCCCGGGGTTGTAGGTCACTGGCTCCTCCTCGTCTGTCCCGTACTCAAGGTCGATTTCTGCTACCGAGCCCACCGGGGAATTGACCGTCCGAACGGTCTTGCTGACCAGGTGGGAGCCCGTACCCGGTGTGTGGCCGGTGGCCTGGGACGTTAACGCAGCAACCGCCATCTGACTCCGTAGCAAGGCTTCTCGTCTGAGCCGGTCCCCCAGTCCGCCTACCAAGGCCATCGTCCCTGCCCTACTCCCTCCCCCACCGTGGTGGGCCTTCTGGGTGTCCCGGCGCACCCACACATCCCTGCTTCCCCCGGGGTCCAGCAGCCCCTCCTCAGGGTGGCTGATGCTGTCTATTGTGTCTGCGTAGTGGACCCTGTTCTGGGCCCCAAAAACAGCACCACCACTGTGTCTGGGTGAATGCTCTTTGGCTTTGGGTCTGCTGCTGTGGTGGTGGTGGTGGGGCTGGGGTTGGTGTCTGGGGCTGTGGGGATCATCAGGGTGGCAGCTGGGCCCGGCTAGGGACTGTCTGCGGTGGCGACGGTGACTATAGTCCTCGTCCACTCTGTTGTCCTCTTCATTAGTGACCTCTGGGACACTGAACAAGTGCTCATTATGGTGATGATGACCCTGATGGTAGTGGTAGGCCTGAGTCTGGGCCTGAGGAGGAAGCTTCAGTATCTTCTCCACAATTTCCTCGTCACTGTCCGGCACCTCCCACTGGTCTGGCTACAGGGGTCATGGGTCAAGGGTCATCGAGGAGGAGGTGTAACAGATTGAAGGTACGAAGGTTGGATGAGGTAGGAGGTCAGGAAGGAACAGTGAAGAGTGAGGGTGGAGTGGTGGGCAGGGCAGGGTGACAGGAGGAACAGTGAAGAGTGAGGGTGGAGTGGTGGGCAGGGCAGGGTGACAGAAGGAACAGTGAAGAGTGAGGGTGGAATGTGACGTACAAAGAAAAAGTAAAAGAAAATTAATCAAAACGGTGAGTGAATTCAAGTGTGAAAGAGAAAAAAACAAAAACAAACATAATCAAAACAGAGGCTGTCCTCCACAGCCAGATCAGGTTTCTTTGTTGTGGTGTGTGTGTGTGTGGTGACTGTTTACCCTTTTAGCTCCGGTGGTGTACCCCCGGGCCCGGGCGGGTCCAGGGGGGTCGGAGTAGAGGTCGTCCTCCTCTTCCTCTAGGATATCAGACAGGTCCGAGCCCCTACTGCTCTCT
Organism: Hucho hucho; assembly: GCA_003317085.1. Classification (NCBI taxonomy): domain Eukaryota; kingdom Metazoa; phylum Chordata; class Actinopteri; order Salmoniformes; family Salmonidae; genus Hucho; species Hucho hucho. Next base: position 25,505 of record QNTS01006820.1, read on the forward strand.
GGCTCCACCAGGCCAGCGGTATAACGCTGAACCACAGGACAGAACCACACAGCACCACAGACTTAGAGACTGTGGAATATCCAATGATGTTGCTTATCTAACTCATATAAAACATACCGGACAGGCGTATTGAATAACCAGTGATGTCTTAGCCAATATCTAACTCATACAAAATATACAAATCTATGTTTAGAGTTGATATTATTTAAGTGCTATTAACTGTAGCTGCCAATAAAAGTTCAACTTTAATTTATTAGGTACATTTGCCTAAATTGTACTATGAGCGCTGGTAAATCTTGGTATCCTGCCTCTATCCTCAATGATTCCAGGTCTGAAGCACCCTGTTGATACATAAGAGGTAATGATCCCACAGCCTTTCCTAGACCTAAAGGAGTAACTGGTTCATCTAAACAAGGGGTAAGGCTGGGTGATGTTGGCACTCTTCAACCTGTGTGTGAGGGCATGGCCACTGATCTCTCTAAGAGTTTCTTCCTGAGCCTGCGTTATCCAAATCATCAGAGGATTAAAACACAGAGAGTACTAGCCAATGTGAGGGGAACATTGGAACAATAAAGACTACTTCAGAGGTGTCTGCTGTAGCTGCAGATTGCATCTGCCCAGGAAACTGGCCATGACATTTAAAGGTATTTGGTATTTGTTTCATTAGTCCATTGTTGATATAGTCCCAAAATGTTTTGCATGTCAGTAATCAAGTTTTCAAGATATATAACTTTCAAAATACAGAAAAAAATACTGTATTTCTGTATTTTGAAAGTTATACACTGTATTTTGAAAACTTGATTGCTGACATGCAAAACAACAAAGGACTAATGAAACAAATTCAAAGAAGCACAGTCAGTACTAACTAACTAATTAATTAATGAACTAACTAACTAACTACAGTGCATTCGGAAAGTATTCAGACCCCTTGACTTTTTTCACATTTAGTTATGTTACAGCCTTATTTTAAAATGGATTATATCAAATAAAATCTACACACTACCCCATAATGAATAAGCAAAAACTATTTTTTTGAATTTCAGCAAATTTGTTAAAATTAAAAATAGAAATACCTTATTCAGACCCTTTGCTATGAGACTTCGAAACTGAGTGCAGATGCGTCCTGTTTCCATTGATCATCCTTCAGATGTTTATTCAACTTCAATGCACCTGTGGTAAATTCAATTGATTGAATATGATTTGGAAAGGCACACACCTGTCTATTTAAGGTTCCACAGTTGACAGTACATGTCAGAGCAAAAACCAAGCCATGAGGTCAAAGGAATTGTCCGTAGAGCACTGAGACAGGATTGTCTGTGCCTAGATCTTTACCAAAAAATGTCTGCAGCATTGAAGGTCCCCAAGAACAAGGTGGCCTCCATCATTCTCAAATGGAAGAAGTTTGGAACCACCAAGACTCTTCCTAGAGCTGGCCGCCGGGCCAAACTGAGCAATCAGGGGAGAAGAGCCTTGGTCAGGGAGGTGACCAAGAACCTGATGGTCACTGACAGAGCTCCAGAGTTCCTCTGTGGAGATGGGAGAACCTTCCAGAAGGACAACCATCTCTGCAGCACTCCACCAATCAGGCCTTTATGGTAGAGTGGCCAGACGGAAGCCTCTCCTCAGTAAAAAGGCACATGAAAGCCCACTTGGAGTTTTCCAAAAGGCACTTAAAGACTCTCAGACCATGAGAAACAAGATTCTCTGGTCTGATGAAACCAAGATTGAACTCTTTTTGCTTTGTCATTATGGGGTATTGTGTGTAGATTTATGAGGAAAAAATGTAAAGTGGTCTGAATACTTTCCAAACTAACTAACTAACTAACTAACTAACTAACTAACTAACTAACTAACTAACTAACTAACTAACTAACCTGTGGCTGCCTGTTGAAGCCTGTGTCCTGGTCCTGCCTGAGGAACTCCTCCATGGACACCAAGCGTGTGGTCGGCCTCTCCATGGAATAGTCTGGTTCTGACTCCAGGGGAGAGGGGGCTCTGGGGGGCCGGAGAGGCTGTGTGTCCAGGGGGTTGATGAGGTCCCCAGCGGGTAACACAGGGGCCTTGGGCGGGGTGGGGTAGGGCTCAGGGGTTGAAAGGTTGGCACGGGAGTCGTCCTCCACAGGGAAAAAGTCTGTGATGGACATGACGGGACGGGGAACTCCGGGGCTGTCTGTGTCTGCTCTGCTCTGCTCCGTGGCTGCTGCTGGACCTAGACGTGGGCTCTGGTCGGAGGACAAGGATATACAGTATTACATACACTTAGTTAACATAGTTACAGTAATGTAGACTAGATAACGACAGGTGAGTTCTAGAGTTCTAGATGAGTGTTCTAGAGTAGGTGAGTTCTAGAGTTCTAGATGAACATTCTAGAGCAGGTGAGTTCTAGATGAGTGTTCTCGAGCAGGTGAGTTCTAGATTAATGTTTAAGAGCAGGTGAGTTCGAGTTCTAGATAAGAATTCTAGATGAGAGTTATAGAGTAGGTGAGTTTTAGAGATCTAGATGAGCATTCTAGAGCAGGTGAGACCTAGAGTTCTAGATGAGCATTCTAGAGGAGGTTAGTTCTAGAGTTCTAGATTAGTGTTCTAGAGCAGGTGAGTTCTATATTAGAGTTCTAGAGCAGGGGAGTTCTAGATGACACTTCTAGAGCAGGTGAGTTCTAGATGACAGTTCTATAGCAGGTTCTAGAGTTCTGGATGAGAAATCTACAGCAGCTGGGTTTTAGAGTTCTAGATGAGAGTTATAGAGCAGGTGAGTTTTAGAGTTCTAGATGAGAGTTCTAGAGCAGGTGAGTTATAGAGAGTTTTAGAGCAGGTGAGTTTTAGAGTTCTAGATGAGAGTTCTAGAGCAGGTGAGTTATAGAGAGTTTTAGAGCAGGTGAGTTTTAGAGTTCTAGAAGAGATTTCTAGAGCAGGTGAGTTTTAGAGTTCTAGATGAGAGTTATAGAGAGTTTTAGAGCAGTCGAGTTTTAGAGTTCTAGACGAGAGTGCTCGAGCAGGTGAGATTTAGAGTTCTAGGTGAGAGTTCTAGAACAGGTGAGTCCTAGATGAGAGTTCTAAATAAGAGTTCTAGAGCAGGTGTTTAAGCAGTGTTGTACATACCGTTGTGTTGATGTGAGAAGCTGGTGGTAGCATGGCCTGATAGGCTGACGGTACTGATGGTAACTTGGCCTGATAGTTTAGTGCTACTGGAGATGACATAGCCTCATGCACTGCCAAGGCGGCCCGAGGGGGGGCAGGAGACTTTGCTAAGGGGTTAGCCCAGACCTCCGCGTACGAGGCAGGGTGTGGGGAGCAGGCCTCTGTGTGGAGGGCGTGGACTGGGGGAGAGTTGGCAGAGAGCAGCCCCCTGTTAGGGCCCATGCCGTGTGCGACGTCTAGTGGCAGCGAGGCAGTGGCGTAGGGCAACAAGGAGACTTTGGCAGCTGAGTTCCCGTAAGATGGGGATTGGGGCTGGACGGGTGGTGACGAAGACAGGAAAGGGGGCGTCTGGTAGGGTGACGAATGGTGGACAGGGGGTGACTGGTGAACAGGAGTTAACTGATGCACTGGGGGTGACTGGTAGGGTGGCGACTGGTGTACAGGGGTTGACTGGTGAACGGGGGGTGACTGGTAGGATGGCGACTGGTGAACGGGGGTTGACTGATGAACGGGGGTTGACTGGTGAACGGGGGGTGACTGGTAGGATGGCGACTGGTGGACAGGGGTTGACTGGTGAATGGGGAGTGACGAGGAGCAGATGATGGCCAACTTGGCGGGCACGTTGACTGGCACAGAGTCGATGGACTCCCCATGGGCAGACATGGTGCGCACTGTGAGCTCGTGGGCTGCCATCAGCGACTGGATCTGAGATGGGCCCATCAGGGCACTGCCCGCCGTGGGGGACGACACCTCCAACACCTAGGGTATGGCGGGAGAGGAGAGGGGTTGTGTCAGCAGCACAGACACGCACTATCCTCACACCTCTGACACAAACAATAGAAATGTCAGCAGCATGGGACAAGATGTCATTACAGTCGAAGCTGAATCACCCCAAATACTGTGGAACACAAACACACACCACAGTCTTGAGAAAGAGAGCAATACAGAACCTCTCCTGAAACACTGGTCTGACAGACACACTCAATGGGCCTTTAGAGCCCAGAACCTCTCCTAAAACACTGGTCTGACGGACACACCAATTCAAACTAATTTCAGAAGCATTTCCCTCCCAGCATAATTTCATCCCCTTTACAACACTCTGCTCTGTTTCCAGTGCAGAAACACAATACTACAGTTCTCGCCTTTTTCTTGTCAGCGTAGATTGTGTATCCGGTGACGCGGACCCCGTTGGAGGTCCCAGCAGCATCGATGGTGACAGGCAGCCAGCTGATGAGGGCGATGCCCAGGGAGGGCCCCTGCTCCAGCTGCACGTCCAGAGGAGCATCTGGGGGGCCTGGGAGACGAGGGAATTAAACATCAAACCACAAGCAAATCTCAGCTCATAAACAGCCCCTGACTACATTCCTCCTCTTTCATCAGGGACTGTTTTTAAAGGCCGAGGACACCAGTTGAGTGGAATCTCTGGCCAATCACTGACATGAATAAAACTAGCTTTCATGTAGAAACATAAAACCATCAGTTCCTCAGCCCTTCCTACTTTGACTTGAGTACTGTATCTCTGATCTCCAGTATCTCTCTCCCCTGTCTCGCAACACATACCTGCGGCCAATGTGGTGAAGGTGGTGGTGGCGGTCTTGTGTTCCCGTCTCTCCTGAGGAATCTCCCAGGGGGTTTGGTGCGGCTGAGCCTCCACCTTGACCGTGTACTGAAGGCTGGGCGTGAGGTTACTGAGGCACAGTGAGTAGCTGCCAGCCTTCACCAGCTCCAGCTCCTCCTCGTTCAAGGACACGACATGCACATAGTTACTGTTGCTAGGCAGCCAGGCCAGGCTGGCCGAGGTGGCGGTGACCCGGTCGACTCTGAGCTGGGTAGGCGCCACACACACGTCTCTACCCACCAGTAATGAGCAACGGAGCTGGTCCGAGCTGCCGCGCTCCGTCAGGCTCTGCACAGACACCCGGTAGGCCTTGAGGTTGACGTCTAGTCTCTCTAGGACAGCTTTAGTCTGGGAGCCGAAGGGCACGTTGAGCCTCAGCTCCTGGTCCACGTACACATTGTAGCTCCACACGTTGCCCCAGCCCGCCGGCACCAGCGGCCCGTCCCAGCCGATGATGATGCTCTTGGCCAGCTGCTTGATGAGGGTGAGCATGCGCGGGTAAGGCACAGTGCCCACCCCCACCTCTAGGTCCAGATCCAGGCCGTTGGTGAGGGGGGCTGGGGAAAGAAGGTCTGGGAAGGAGGGGTCCGAGGGGACCTGCTCCCCTGAGGGGATTGAGAGAGAAACCGGGATGGAGGCTGCTGACGTAGGGTCAGTCCTCTCAGAGGTACCTGGGCCCCCCAGGCAGAGGTGGTGCTGGTGACTGGCGCTGTGCAGGCTGCTGTCCAGCAGGGAGTTGTGGGATATATCCGTGCCCTCTGGAACGTGGGCGCTTATCATGTCGTCATCTGATACGCGCTCCACAAAGTTGGAGGGGACCAGCCCTCTCCGCCCGTCCATCAGCTCTCCTGAAGAGGGACAGAGAGAGAGAGGACTTGTGTTTGGTGTATTGTTTCAGACACTAAAAACTTTGACACTGTTAAAAAATATATACTTTCAGCGTTAACATGTCAAATTGTAACTTTCAGTGTTAACATGTCAGTGTTAAATTGTAACTTTCAGTTTTAACATGTCAGTGTTAAATTGTAATTTCAAGTGTTAATTAACATGTCAGTGTTAAATTGTAATTTCAAGTGTTAATTAACATGTCAGTGTTAAATTGTAACTTTCAGTTTTAACATGTCAGTGTTAAATTGTAACTTTCAGTTTTAACATGTCAGTGTTCAATTGTAACTTTCCGTGTTAATTAACATGTCAGTGTTAAATTGTAACTTTCAGTTTTAACATATCAGTGTTAAATTGTAACTTTCAGTGTTAACATGTCAGTGTTAAATGTTAACATTTCAGTGTACATTTAAAAAAAACTTTCAGTGTTAAAAAACGTAAGGTTTTGGAGAAGTCTCACCTTCATAGAAGCCATCGTCATCCATACCGCCATAAACATAGATGTACTCCCCGGCGGTGAGTGGCAGCTCCACCTCTGGGTTATCATTAGGACCATCATAAGGGTTATAGCTGGAGAATAATGAAGCCATATTATTCAACGCTAATGTATAGGAAACACAACTCATCTAATTTTATTGTTTACTGTTGTATACCGAGATTCTTGGTGAAAAAAAGAAGGAAAGAAACATAACGGTTATTCAATTCTTTCTACTAACTAACACCACTAAAACTAGCATCTAAACAATAACGAGGAGAAATCGACAACAAAGTGAAGGCATACTGCTGATTTGGCCGACGCTGTGTCTGCCAGTCCTTACCTGTATCTGGCAATGAAGACCTGTAGTTGTGCGGCTCCCCTGAGAGCGGTGTAAGGCCCTGGGGACACATCGATGTCCAACTCCTCCACTTCACTGGCCGTGTCAACCTGACAACATGACAATCAACAACGAGGTCACTGGAAACTTGTTGTACTCTGTGCTGGTTAGTGGGTAACAGCTTGGCGCTAGCAATTTAAATTCCTGCATGGTTTTGTCAATTCCTAGCAGTGGTCATTCCAAGCCAAGAAAATATTACATATTCATGCAAAAAAAATTATGCACTCACTGGAATGTAAGTGTCTTTGAAGAAAAGCGCTTGCTAAGTGGTATATACTTTGTAATGGAACTTTGAGCTGCCAGCAGGTCAAAACCTTCCCAACCCCTGACTGGATCAATGCCTCCTGAATAGCAGAAGGCCACAAGCATGATATACTTGTTTTTCTACCATCGACATACTCCCTCTACATCAGAGATTCTGCAAAGAGATTTATGATTACCGTGGGCAGTTGGGCACAATTCACAGTGGATTGGGACATTGGCTACAAACAAGCTGCTTATTAAACAGTACCTTCTCTTCTCTCAAAATGCTCCCAGATTTATGATTACCGTGGGCAGTTGGGCACAATTCACAGTGGATTGGGACATTGGCTACAAACAAGCTGCTTATTAAACAGTACCTTCTCTTCTCTCAAAATGCTCCCAGCGTCAGCTTAATAATGACCGCCTATGTTTCCCTCTGGCTAATACTGCAGGCCGACACAAACACACAAACATCCTATTCCCTACATGCTATAGTGCACTACTTCCCTACAGGCTATAGTGCACTTCTTCCCTACAGGCTATAGTGCACTTTTTCCCTACAGGCTATAGTGCACTACTTCCCTGCAGGATATAGTGCACTACTTCCCTACAGGATATAGTGCACTACTTCCCTACAGGCTATAGTGCACTACTTCCCTACAGGCTATAGTGCACTACTTCCCTACAGGCTATAGTGCACTACTTCCCTACAGGCTATAGTGCACTACTTCCCTACAGGCTATAGTGCACTACTTCCCTACATGCTATAGTGCACTACTTCCCTATAGGCTATAGTGCACTGCTTTCCTATATAGTGAACTACTTTTTGACCAGGGCTGATAGGGTTCCAATAGACACACTGATATAAAAAAGCACTTATACAAATGTTGTGTGCGTTCGTTTGTCGTCTGGTTGTGTGACCAGTTATAGGGTATTAATGATACACTACATGTAAACAATGAGAAAACAGACACATTTATAGCTCCCCGCCTGGGAAAAAACTTTTTCAGGTTAATCACCTACAACTACAACAACCTTCATAATCCAAAGCAGAATCCACAGCAGTGGGATTATCTCACTAAATATGAGTTTAAGAGAGCCAGCTGTTGTTGGTAGTTTCTGGCTGGGTGGATGGATGAGAGGGAGGATAGACACCCACTACAGAGAGACTGGATGAGAGGGAGAATAGATACCTACTACAGAGAGACTGGGTGAGTGGGAGAATAGATACCCAGTACAGTGAGACTGGATGAGAGGGAGAATAGAAACCCACTACAGAGAGACTGGATGAGAGGGAGAATAGAAGCCCACTACAGAGAGACTGGATGAGAGGGAGAATAGAAACCCACTACAGAGAGACTGGGTGAGAGGGAGAATAGACTCCCCAACCTCAACAAGGTCTTATTCTGTAATCTCTAACACTGATAGAAGACAGACCCCCCAACATCAACAAGGTGTTATTCTGTTATCTCTAAAACTGATAGAAGACAGACCCTCCAACCTCAACAAGGTCTTATTCTGTTATCTCTAACACTGATAGAAGACAGACCCCCCAACATCAACAAGGTGTTATTCTGTTATCTCTAAACCTGATAGAAGACAGACTCCCCAACCTCAACAAGGTCTTATTCTGTAATCTCTAACACTGATAGAAGACAGACTCCCCAACTTCAACAAGGTCTTATTCTGTTATCTCTAACACTGATAGAAAACAGCGCAAACCCAAACTCAACAAGGTGTTATTCTGTTATCTCTAACACGGATAGAAGACAGACCCCCCAACTTCAACAAAGTCTTATTCAGTTATCTCTAACAGTGATAGAAGACAGACTCCACAACATCAACACGATCTTATTCTGTTATCTCCAACACTGATAGAAGACAGCGCAACCCCAAACTCAACAAGGTGTTATTCTGTTATCTCTAACAC
>QNTS01006820.1:34264-45891 GCA_003317085.1 Hucho hucho
ACCCAAACTCAACAAGGTGTTATTCTGTTATCTCTAACACTGATAGATGACAGACCCCCAACCTCAACAAGGTGTTATTCTGTTATCTCTACAACTGATAGACGACAGACCCCCCCAACCACAACAAGGTCTTATTCTGGTATCTCTAACACTGATAGAAGACAGACCCTCCAACATCAACAAGGTCTTATTCGGGTATCTCTAACACTGATAGAAGACAGACCCCCAACCTCAACAAGGTCTTATTCTGGTATCTCTATCACTAATAGAAGACAGACTCCCCAACTTCAACAAGGTCTTATTCTGTTTTCTCTAACACTGATAGAAGACAGACCCCCAACTTCAACAAGGTCTTATTCTGGTATCTCTATCACTAACAGAAGACAGACTCCCCAACTTCAACAAGGTCTTATTCTGTTTTCTCTAACACTGATAGAAGACAGACCCCCCAACTTCAACAAGGTCTTATTCTGTTATCTCTAACACTGATAGAAGACAGACCCCCCAACCTCAACAAGGTCTTATTCTGTTATCTCTAACACTGATAGATGACAGACCCCCAACCTCATCAAGGTCTTATTCTGTTATCTCTAAAACTGATAGAAGACAGACCCCCCAACCTCAACAAGGTGTTACATCTGCTCCTGCCACGCCCTCTACTGATCATCCTGTGTCTCCTTGACCTGCCGCCTCTCCCCCAGTGCTCTCTCCCTCTCTCTCTGTGTTTGTGTGATCGTGTGGGCGGAGACAGGTGTGCTGGAGTCAGAGCAGATCCCCACCAGCTGCAACCTGTTCCATAATCAAGACGTCTACAAATACTCAGCCCTGCCACATCCATGCTGCCAGGTCGTAATCACTGCTCAGTCAGTCTACTTCTTTAGTCGTTTGTTGCTATTCAGATTCTGTTATCCTGTTGTGCCTGTTTTCCTTACCTGACGCTGTTTTCCTCTCCGCAACAGTTCTGCCCGCTCTGACTCTGGTCCCGGTCTCCAGTCCCACGTCTCCTCATCCTGCTACTCTGCCCTGGATTCCCAACTCTACTGCTCCCTTGGATTCCCCTCCGGACCTGCTTACCCTGTCCCAACCCCTCTCACTCCAGCCTCCGCACTTGGTTTCCAGCAACCCACACGAGCTTCCCCTGACCTGCACTCCATCTCCCCCCTGTGTTTCAAAAAATACCTTGGTGACTTCATCCCAGTCTCCTCGTCTGAGTCTGCTCTTGGGTTTCCCTGTTCCACTCCATGTAACACAAGGTCTTATTCTGTTATCTCTAACACTGATAGACAACATACCCTCAACAAGGTCTTATTCTGTTATCTCTAACACTGATAGAAGACAGACTCCCCAACTTCAACAATGTCTTATTCTGTTATCTCTAACACTGATAGAAGACAGACTCCCCAACTTCAACAAGGTGTTATTCTGTTATCTCTAACACTGAAAGAAGACAGACCCCCCAACCTCAACAAGGTCTTATTCTGTTTTCTCTAACACTGATAGAAGACAGACCCCTCAACCTCAACAAGGTCTTATTCTGTTATCTCTAACACTGATAGAAGACAGACCCCCCACCAACCTCAACAATATCCTGTTCTGTTATCTCTAACACTGATAGAAGACAGACCCTCCAACCTCAACAATGTCCTGTTCTGTTATCTCTAACACTGATAGAAGACAGACCCCTCCCAACCTCAACAAGGTCTTATTCTGTTATCTCTAACACTGATAGACGACATACCCCTCAACCTCAACAAGGTCTTATTCTGTTATCTCTAACACTGATAGAAGACAGACTCCCCAAGTTCAACAATGTCTTATTCTGTTATCTCTAACACTGATAGAAGACAGACTCCCCAACTTCAACAATGTCTTATTCTGTTATCTCTAACACTGATAGAAGACAGACCCCCCCAACCTCAACAAGGTCTTATTCTGTTATCTCTAACACCGATAGAAGACAGACTCCCCAACCTTAACCAGATGTTATTCTGTTATCTCTAACAGTGATAGAAGACAGCCCCCCCCCCTAAATTCAACAAGGTGTTATTCTGTTATCTCTAACACTGATAGAAGACATACCCCTCAACAAGGTCCTGTTCTGTTATCTCTAACACTGATTATAAGACATACCACTCAACAAGGTCCTGTTCTGTTATCTCTAGCACTGCATGTGCTGTATTTACCGTTGTGTATTTAATCCCTAGCCGGTGTGCTAGTACAGTCAATGCCGTGTGAGAGAGAAAGAAAGGCTAATGACGTTTTTTTAAATACATGAAGTCTGACATGGAAATCCACCGGAATGATAATGCCATTTAGTGGCATCCATGAGTGGTTTCATCTGGAGGACTTGAGTAATATTTGAGTCCAATTGATTGAAAATAGTGTCGCAAATAATAACTGCTAAGCTAATTATAGTCCATGCAAACATTTTTAGCTACTGTACCAGAGTTAAACCAAAACTAAAATGCTGAGTCAGTCGGAAATGGCCACAGTTATGCCCTTAGTAAGACTACTATACTACCACACATGATTCCAGGTCATGATTTAAAGTTAAACTGGAAACTCTCCATATGAAATAAATTGTGATTCTCCCTAGTGAGTAATGATTCTCCCTAGTGAGTAGTGATTCTCCCTAGTGAGTAGTGATTCTCCCTAGTGAGTAGTGATTCTCCCTAGTGAGTAGTGATTCTCTCTAGTGATTCTCCCCAGTGAGTAGTGATTCTCTCTAGTGATTCTCCCCAGTGAGTAGTGATTGAATGATATGAAACAGGGCTGGAGCTCTCACCTCGTGTGGCGTGGGGCTGGTCCTGCGTGGGCTGTGGTGGGGGCTGTTGTGAGACTCGGCTGACTTGGGGGAGAGGTGGGTGGTGTCAGAGGCCGACTTGGGGATGCTGGAGGACTTGGTCAGGCTGATGGTGGGCAGCTCACGGTGCTTGGTGGTGGGGGAGCGTGTGAGACCCGCAGCGTGAGGGGTGGCCCCCATCCGGAGAGTTGCTGCCACATCTAGGAGGAAGAGGACACTTCATGAGCAAACATACACCTCTTCTGGTTTTTCATGTTTATTAGGTAGGACAGTGAGAAAGTGAGAGGAAAGATAGGATGATAGAGCGTGATAGGAGAGCAGTGGGTCGGATCGGAACCCATGCGAGCAGCAGCACGTGTTCTGGAGACAGTGGCCTAGACAGCTGGTTACCCCAGGAAACACACATCTAACCCCGACTCTCCTGATTGTAGTTAGCTAGGTGGTTGGCATGTGGTTGGTGCGCAGGCTGCTAGGTGACCAGTAGGATGTGAAGGTGGTGAAAGCAGGCAGGCCTACATCATCCCTGGCTGATTAAACAGTGGAGTAAAAACCTCCTGTCTCCATCTGTCTCTGTGCTTCAAGGTCACAACCCCCACTCTGAGCACAGCACCGTACATGGCACATCCTATTATTTATTAATAGACTAGATGACTGATAGGAGATGCTGTTTTGAAGCCACCGTGCTTCCATCTTGGCTCTCCCTCACATTATAAAAATTATTTGAGAAGCTATAGAAATTGATTCATTCCACGTTTGTTCTATTACAGACACCTTAATTCATAGTTTGAAATATATTACGTGAGCTAATCATTTTTTTTTAAATGACAAATATATTTAAAAACATTTTCCTTCAAATATAATTTACGGAGATTACTAATGTTGCTGTCCCCACTACAACAAAAAAATACTAAAATAAATAAAGTTTTGTCCTTGAAACATTGAATTGAAATACTGTAGAATTCCATTCATTCCTATGGAGGACTGCTCCTACTGGGGAGTGCCAATATGGCTGACCGGTGGCTTCAAACCTCTCATAAGCCAATACATAGTATCAGCAATCCAGGGGTTACAGTGCATTCGGAAAGTAATCAGACACTCCACACTTTTTCCACACACAATACCCCATAACGTCAACGTCAAAGCAAAAACTGTTGGAAATGTATAACAAAAACAAAAAAATACCTTATTCACATAGGTTTTCAGATCCTTTGCTATGAGACTCAAAATTGAGCTCAGGTGCATCCTGTTTCCGTTGATCATCTTTGAGATATTTCTACAAGTTGATTGGAGTCCACCTGTGATAAATTATTGGACATGATTTGGGAAGACACACACCTGTCTATATAAGGTCCCACAGTTGACAGTGCATGTCAGAGCAAAAATAAAGCCATGAGGTTGAAGGAATTGTTCGTAGAGCTCTGAGACAGGATTGTGTCAAGGCACAGATCTGGCAAAGGGTACCAAAACATGTATGCAGTATTGAAGGTCCCCGAGAACACATCACTCTTAATTCAAAGAAGTTTGGAACCACCAAGACTCTTCCCAGAGCTGGCCGCCCGGCCAAACTGAGCAATTGGGGGAGAAGTGCCTTGGTCACGGAGGTGAACAAGAACCCGATGGTCATTCTGACAGAGCTCCAGAGTTCCTCTGTGGAGATGGGAGAACCTTCCAAAAGGACAACCATCTCTGCAGCACTCTACCAATCAGGAATTTATGTTAGTGGCCAGACAGAAGCCACTCCTCAGTAAAAGGCACATGACAGCCCGCTTAGAGTTTGCCAAAGGGCACCTAAAGGACTCTCAGACCATGAGAAACAAGATTCTCTGGTCTGATGCCAAGCGTCACGTCTGGAGGAAACCTGGAACAATCCCTATGTGATGCATGGTGGTTAGTGGTTAGAGCGTTGGACTAGTGGTTAGAGCGTTGGACTAGTAACCGAAAGGTTGCAAGTTCAAATCCCCGAGCTGACAAGGTACAAATCTGTCGTTCTGCCCCGAACAGGCAGTTAACCCACTAGGCCATCATTGAAAATAAGAATTTGTTCTTAACTGACTTGCCTAGTAAAATAAAGGTAGGGGGTGTTTTTCAGCGGCAGGGACTGGGAGACTAGTCAGGATCAAGGGAAAGATGAACGGAGCCAAGTACAGAGAGATCCTTGATGAAAACCTGCCCCAGTGCTTAGAACCTCAGACTGGGGTGAAGGTTCACCTTCCAACAGGACAATGACCCTAAGCACACATCCAAGACAACACAGGAGTAGCTTCGGGACAAGTCTCTGAATGTCCTTGAGTGGCCTAGCCAGAGCCCGGACTGGAACCTGATCTAACATCTCTGGAGAGACCTGCAAATAGCTGTGCAGTGATGATCCCCATCCAACCTGACAAAGCTTGAGGATCTGCAGAGAAGAATGGGAGAAACTCCCCAAATACAGGTGTGCCAAGCTTGTAGCATCATAGCCAAGAAGACTTGAGGCTGTAATCGCTGCCAAAGGTGCTTCAACAAAGTACTGAGTAAAGGGTCTGAATACTTATGAAAATGTGATATTTCTGTTTTTCATTTTTAATTAAATCTAAAAACCTGTTTTTGACTTGTCATTACGGGGTATTGTGATGTCATTATGGGGTATTGTGTGTAGATTGATGAAGGAAAAAAACAATTGAATCCATTTTAGAATAAGGCTGTAACACAACAAAATGTGGAAAAAGTAAAGGGGTCTGAATACTTTCCGAATGCACTGTAGAAGAGCATTAATCAGTTAAATTAGACACTGAACTTGAACCCTGTAAGAATCCTGGATCTAGCTGTCGGACAGTTTTTTGTATAGAGACACAGTGTAACTACAGTTGAAGTCGGAGGTTTACATACACTTAGGCTGGAGTCATTAAAACTTGTTTTTCAACCACTCCACAAATTTCTTGTTAACAAACTATAGTTTTGGCAAGTCGGTTAGGACATCTACTTTGTGCATGACAAGTAATTTTTCCAACAATTGTTTACAAACAGATTATTTCACTTATAATTCACAGTATCACAATTCCAGTGGGTCAGAAGTTTACATACACTAAGTTGACTGTGCCTTTAAACAGCTTGGAAAATTCCAGAAAATGATGTCATGGCTTTAGAAGCTTCTGACAGGCTAATTGACATAATTTGAGTCAATTGGAGGTGTACCTGTGGATGTATTTCAAGGCCTACCTTCAAACTCAGTGCCTCTTTGCTTGACATCATGGGAAAATCAAAAGAAATCAGCCAAGACCTCAGATAAAAAGGTCGACCTCCACAAGTCTGGATCATCCTTGGGAACAATTTCAAAACGCCTGAAGGTACTTCGTTCATCTGTACAAACTATAGTACGCAAGTATAAATACCATGGGACCACGCAGCCGTCATACCGCTCAGGAAGGAGACGCATTCTGTCTCCTAGAGATGAACGTACTTTGATGCGAAAAGTGCAAATCAATCCCAGAACAACAGCAAAGGACCTTGTGAAGATGCTGGAGGAAACCTGAAAGGCCGCTCAGCAAGGAAGAAGCCACTGCTCCAAAACCGCCATAAAAAAGCCAGACTACTGTTTGCAACTGCTCATTGGGACAAATATCATACTTTTTGGAGAAATGTCCTCTGGTCTGATGAAACAAAAATATAACTGTTTTGCCATAATGACCATCGTTATGTTTGGAGGAAAAAGGGGAAGGCTTGCAAGCCGAAGAACACCCTCCCAACCGTGAAGCACGGGGGTGGCAGCATCATGTTGTGGTTGTGCTTTGCTGCAGGAGGGACTGGTGCACTTCACAAAATAGATGGCATCATGAGGGAGGAAAATTTTGTGGATATATTGAAGCAACATTTTAAGACATGGGTCTTCCAAATGGACAACAAAGTAGGGATACTTTAAAGCCAGCTGTGGCCAGGTTTACAAAATATAATGTTCTCATATGGGTCTGCATCAAAGTGAAAGCATCAAGTGGAATCACTTTCAAATAGACCATATGGGTCAACTGTGTCTGAGGGAGATTCGGTAGTAGTATTTCAAAGGAGGCTGAAGGGGAATACGAAGGCCATATGAAAATATAATAGTGTCATTACGATAATATGATATGGTTATAATAGTTATGGTGATATCATGGAAATAACAGTTACCCATTGGCGTGTAATAGTGTCATTACGGTAATATGATATGGTTATAATAGTTATGGTGATATCATGGGAATAACAGTTACCCATTGGCGTGTAATAGTGTCATTACGGTAATATGATACGGTTATAATAGTTATGGCGATATCATGGGAATAACAGTTACCCATTGGCGTGTAATAGTGTCATTACGGTAATATGATATGGTTATAATCGTTATGGCGATATCATGGGAATAACAGTTACCCATTGGCGTGTAATAGTGTCATTACGGTAATGTGATATGGTTATAATAGTTATGGTGATATCATGGGAATAACAGTTACCCATTGGCGTGTAATAGTGTCATTACGGTAATATGATATGGTTATAATAGTTATGGTGATATCATGGGAATAACAGTTACCCATTGGCGTGTAATAGTGTCATTACGGTAATATGATATGCTTACAATAGCTATGGGAATAACAGTTGCCCATTGGCGTGTAATAGTGTCATTATGGTAATAATGGTTAATATGGTTACCTCCGGTGAGGCCCACCCCGTTGGTCAGATGGCAGAGAGGGGGGTTAGTGAGGATGGTGGAGCCAGACAGGTCCAGTTTGCCAGCCTGCAGTCTGAAGGTCTCCAGCTCATGGCTGAGCAGGCCGAACTGTTCACTCTGGCTGTGGCACTTATCCTCCAACTCCCGCACCTTAGACTGAAGAGCACAGAGACATAGAGAGAGAGGCAGAAAGAGACAGAGACAGAGACAGAGACAGAGACAGAGAGAGAGAGAGAGACAGACAGACAGACAGACAGACAGACAGACAGACAGACAGACAGACAGACAGACAGACAGACAGAGAGAGAGAGAGAGAGAGAGAGACAGACAGACAGACAGACACAGACAGAGAGAGATACACAGAGACAGAGAGAGATAGACAGAGAGAGAGAGAGAGAGAGACAGAGAGAGAGAGAGAGACAGAGAGAGAGAGAGAGAGAGATAGGCAGACACACACACAGAGCGTTTAGTTTCAGCTCTGAGGCTAACGAAAGATCATAGGCTAATGTATTTGTGTCGTGGCCTACTTTGACAATTTGACTATTTCAGAATGATACTACTAGAATAACAAGTTAACTTGTTTATTATAACCAGGGGTTGGAACCGAAATTATTTACCAATCGTTTCTTTCTGAACAGAACCATTTTTTTGTTGTTCTGTTCCAGCAAGTTCTGAACCGCTTTAAAAAAATATAAGTACCGGTTTATATCGTTCCATTCCGTTTAATTTTTAAACCTCTGAAATCATATTTTTTTTAAAACATTTAGCTTGACATTAAATAACTTCACCAACCATGCAGTGCGGATAGAGCAGCTTGCTATGGAGCGGACAAGCTATAGCTCAGTGAGGAAAGACAAGTGTCGAGCGCGAGATGCAACTGAAATTTTGCGGGAGGGGAGAGAGGGTGGAGGAGGAGGCTTGGTTTGGAGTGCTGAGCCTCGTGATGACATAGCATTATCTGAATTAGGCCCAGAGAATTAGACCTACGGAGGAGCGGCTTCTACGGACAAACTTTTAATGTATTTGAACTTCATTGTTGGCTTAAAGTTGGACCAGAGAAGCTAGCTAGCTAACAGAGCGGCAGCAGAATTAAAAAGCCTTACCTTTTAGTAGTTAATAACTAAAGTATCCCTAACTCGCATTGAAAAAGTTTCACCATTCTTCCCTGATAAAAAATATCTCTCCCTGTCTATTGAATCACGCTTGTAACTTCTTGAACTTTAACTTCTTCGGAGGGGAGGGGCAACAGCTACAGTTGAAGTAGGAAGTTTACATACACCTTAGCCAAATACATTTAAACTCAGTTCATCACTATTCCTGACATTTTAATCCTAGTAACAATTCCCTGTTTTTTTCAGCTTTTATTTCTTTCATTACATTCCCAGTGGGTCAGAAGTTTACATACACTCAATTAGTATTTGGTATCATTGACTTTAAATTGTTTAAATTGGGTCAAACGTTTCTGGTAGCCTTCCACAAGCTTCCCACAATAAGTTGGGTGAATTTTGGCCCATTCCTCCTGACAGAGCTGGTGTAACTGAGTCAGGTTTGTAGGCCTCCTTGCTCGCACATGCTTCTTCAGTACTGCCCACAAATTTTCTATATGATTCAAGTCAGGGCTTTGTGATGGCCACTCCAATACCTTGACTTTGTTGTCCTTAAGCCATTTTGCCACAACTTTGGAAGTATGCTTGGGGTCATTGTCCATTTGGAAGACCCATTTGCGACCAAGCTTTAACTTCCTGACTGATGCCTTGAGATGTTGCTTCAATATATCCACATAATTTTCCTTCCTCACAATGCAATCTATTTTGTGAAGTGCACCAGTCCCTCTTGTAGCAAAGCACCCCCACAACTTGATGCTGCCACCCCCATGCTTCACGGTTGGGATGGTGTTCTTCGGCTTGCAAGCCTCCCCCTTTTTCCTCCAAACATAACGATGGTCATTATGGCCAAATTGTTCTATTTTTTTTTTCTCCAAAAAGTACGATCTTTGTCCCCATGTGGAGTTGCAAACCATAGTCTGGCTTTTTTATGGCAGTTTTGGAGCAGTGGCTTCTTCCCTGCTGTGCGGCCTTTCAGGTTATGTCGATATAGGACTCATTTTACTGTGGATATAGATACTTTTGTACCTGTTTCCTCCAGCATCTTCACAAGGTCCTTTGTTGTTGTTCTGGGATTGATTTTCACTTTTCGCACCAAAGTACGTTCATCTCTAGGAGACAGAATGAGTCTCCTTCCTGAGCGGTATGAAGGCTGCGTGGTCCCATGGTATTTATACTTGTGTACTAGTGTTTGTACAGATGAACGTGGTAGCTTCAGGAGTTTGGAAATTGCTCCCAAGGATGAACCAGACTTGTGGAGGTCTCCCAAAAAAATTCTGAGGTCTTGGCTGATTTATTTTGATTTTCCCATGATGTCAAGCAAAGAGGCAATGAGTTTGAAGGTAGGCCTTGAAATACATCCACAATACATCCACAGGTACACCTCCAATTGACTCAAATGATGTCAATTAGCCTATCAGAAGCTTCTAAAGCCATGACATCATTTTCTGGAATTTTCCATGCTGTTTAAAGGCACAGTCAATTTAGTGTATGTAAACTTCTGACCCACTGGAATTGTGATACAGTGAACTATAAGTGAAATAATCTGTCTGTAAACAATTGCTGTAAAAATACTTGTGTCATGCACGAAGTACAGTGGGGCAAAAAAGTATTTAGTCAGCCACCAATTGTGCAAGTTGTCTCTCTTAAAAAGATGATAGAGGCCTGTAATTTTCATCATAGGTACACTTCAACTATGACAGACAAAATGAGGGAAAAAAATCCAGAAAATCACATTGTAGGATTTTTAATGAATTTATTTGCAAATTATGGTGGAAAATAAGTATTTGGTCACATACAAACAAGCAAGATTTCTGGCTCTCACAGATTTGTAACTTCTTCTTTAAGAGGCTCCTCTGTCCTCCACTCGTTACCTGTATTAATGGCACCTGTTTGAACTTGTTATCAGTATAAAAGACACCTGTCCACAACCTCAAACAGTCACACTCCAAACTCCACTATGGCCAAGACCAAAGAGCTGTCAAAGGACACCAGAAACAAAATTGTAGACCTGCACCAGGTTGGGAAGACTGAATCTGCAATAGGTAAGCAGCTTGGTTTGAAGAAATCAACTGTGGGAGCAATTATTAGGAAATGGAAGACATACAAGACCACTGATAATCTTCCTCGATCTGGGGCTCCACGCAAGATCTCACCCCGTGGGGTCAAAATGATCACAAGAACGGTGAGCAAAAATCCCAGAACCACACGGGGGGACCTAGTGAATGACCTGCAGAGAGCTGGGACCAAAGTAACAAAGCCTACCATCAGTAACACACTACGCCGCCAGGGACTCAAATCCTGCAGTGCCAGACGTGTCCCCCTGCTTAAGCCAGTACATGTTCAGGCCCGTCTGAAGTTTGCTAGAGAGCATTTGGATGATCCAGATGAGGATTGGGAGAATGTCATATGGTCAGATGAAACCAAAATATAACTTTTTGGTAAAAACTCAACTCGTCGTGTTTGGAGGACAAAGAATGCTGAGTTGCATCCAAAGAACACCATACCTACTGTGAAGCATGGGGGTGGAAACATCATGCTTTGGGGCTGTTTTTCTGCAAAGGGACCAGGACGACTGATCCGTGTAAAGGAAAGAATGAATGGGGCCATGTATCGTGAGATTTTGAGTGAAAACCTCCTTCCATCAGCAAGGGCATTGAAGATGAAACGTGGCTGGGTCTTTCAGCATGACAATGATCCCAAACACACCGCCCGGGCAACGAAGGAGTGGCTTCGTAAGAAGCATTTCAAGGTCCTGGAGTGGCCTAGCCAGTCTCCAGATCTCAACCCCATAGAAAATCTTTGGAGGGAGTTGAAAGTCCGTGTTGCCCAGTGACAGCCCCAAAACATCACTGCTCTAGAGGAGATCTGCATGGAGGAATGGGCCAAAATACCAGCAACAGTGTGTGAAAACCTTGTGAAGACTTACAGAAAACGTTTGACCTCTGTCATTGCCAACAAAGGGTATATAACAAAGTATTGAGATAAACTTTTGTTATTGACCAAATACTTATTTTCCACCATAATTTGCAAATAAATAAAT